>JBBBVU010000004.1:698734-710507 GCA_037177055.1 Atherinosoma microstoma
ACAGGAGCACCACAGGGTACTGTCCTGTCCCCCCTCCTCTTCACCCTGTACACAGCTGACTTCCAGTACAACTCTGACCTGTGTCACGTCCAAAAGTTCTCAGATGACACGGCGATTGTTGGCTGCATTAGGGAGGAGCAGGAGGGGGAATACAGGAATCTAGTATAGGACTTTGTGGTGTGGTGTCTCCAGAACCAGCTGTACATCAACACTTCTAAGACTAAGGAGATGGTACTGGACTTCCACAGGACGAGACCGCCAAGACAGCCTGTCCTCAGAGGGTCAGAGGGTTGTGACTCTGTACTGGAATAAGTGGATATAAAAAAATTGATGCATGGGAATATCCACATGCATAATGAAGTCCCCCAGGAGAACAAAATCCCCTCCAGGACTCAGCCAAGGCCTCCAAGAAGTCTGGATATTTTGACCTGCTGTTTCGTGCACAAACTGAGTCTTTGAGCTCTTTCAGTCGCTTTCAGTCCGACTACCTCCCCTGAGACAATTTTGCTTTGTGAGACCCTACCAGGTGCTAATGTTCCCAAAGACACAGCGCTGAGGATCATGAAGGTGCTCAAATTCCACCACAATAAGGTGTGAATTCTGCAGAGGAGTCCTTCAGGCATGATCCACAAAACATGCATATGCCAGGTATAGGTCATCTTTGAGGAAGTGAGAATGCTGCTTGCATGACCAAAACTAAACCTGCTTTATGAGGGGCTGCAGCTCCGGACCCTCCGACATGCATTAAGTTGATATCAATGAAACCTTTCAGCATGTATGTTACAAAGATATGCTGTAACGGGTTTCTATGTATTTTTCCTGCTAATGTTGGCTGTACATTGTTAAAAGATATCACTAACCATGTTTCTTGGGAATGTCGTTCATTTGGAAAACCTTTATTTACAGGATTCACCAAAATTATTTGTTATTCCCAGACTGAATTTCACACAATTCTATTTAAAGCAAAACCAAAACAGAAAAGATAAAAATTTTAAAATTGAATATGATCTTCCTTTGCTCGTGCTCCAAGTGTTAACAGTTACTGGTAACAGCTCCCTGTCTGCTCTGTGCCCGTTCTTCCTTGTTTACAGTTTGTGTGTGTGTGCGTACCGTTTGTTGGGGTCCTTGATTAGCAGCCCTGACAGCAGCGACTTGGCGTCAGCAGACAGCGTCCGTGGAAACTTTATCTCTTCCATTAGGATGAGCTCAAACAGCTTCTCGTGGTCCTGGTTGTAGAATGGCAGGCGGCCGCACATCATCTCATACGTCACTACGCCCAAACCCCACCAGTCTACTGCCCGCCCGTAGTCATTGTCCTCCAGTACCTGATAATATACAAATTAGGGATTTTACCCCACTGAGACTTTAATTTAATTACATTCCCTCTAAATAAGATAAAATAGATCAATGTTTAGAAGCTTATCACTTAAAAACACAACAACTTTTCAGAATGAATGCAGGTTTAATCAGTTCCTGTAACCAATGCATGAGTTACAATATGAAAATGTATATGGTGGGTCCTCTGACCTCAGGAGCCAGGTACTCTGGTGTTCCACAGAAGGTTTTCATGGTGGCAGTGTCGGTGATGCCTTCTTTACAGAGGCCAAAATCAGTTATCTTAATGTGTCCGTCTTTGTCCAACATGAGGTTCTCGAGCTGCCAAGGAGGCCAGAAGAAAGAAAACCTTTGTTTCTTTTTCCCATGTGAATGTTAGTACATGCTCGCATACAGAATGTAAATGCAGTAAAGATGTATAATACTTCAGACTTCACTTGGAGGATGAGTAATTTACCTTCAAATCACGGTAGACGATCTTGGCAGAATGCAGGTAGTCTAAAGCAGAAACGATCTCGGCACCATAGAAACGAGTGCGATCTTCTGAAAACACTCTCTCTCTTGACAAGTGAAAAAACAGCTGCAAAAAGATAAACAGTTTACACAGTTAATCCAGCTTCACACTATTTTAAAGATGTTAAATTTAATTTCCAGTTTAATTTAGTTAATTAATAAAGTATCAGCTAATAACTCTAGTCATCTCAGGACACTACAGGGAACTGAAAAATGTTTAAGTCTAATTAAATATTGTTTTATTTGTTACAATTATTTGTTTCAATTCATTTAATTTTAAATACTATTTACTTCACTTCAGTCCAATTTAGTGAGGCAGAACTTATAAAAGGCTGGTTTGTAAAAAGTTGTCCAGCAAACAGAACCAAAGGATCACATCAGTTCTTGCACCCCTTTTCAACCCCTCCATCCTAAGAACACAAGTAGTGGGAAATAGAAAAGAAGATCTATTTTCAATGGAAGAGGTTTCCAGTAGAAGCAGCCGAATGAGGGCGGCTACGAGCCTAGACCAGTTTTCATTCTGTAGGCAAAATTTGGAGGTTGTAAATAAATCTTGAGGGTCACCATTAACTTTAAAATAATTAGTGGAGCGCATCCAGAATCCAGGCTAATATCTAGCATCCTAGATATTATGGAGGAGATGGTGGTGGACCTGTTGAATAAATGAGTGTCAGAGATATGGTGGCGGACATTAAGGGGGAAACCAAGAAGACAAATACAGTTGCAAGAAAATGTGTTCTGATCTTCATCTAAGTCACCACAATAGACAAGTCTGCTTAAACTAATACCGCGCAAAAAAAATATGTTTTCATGTTTTTATTGAACATAACATCTAAACATTCACAGTGCAGGGTGAAAAAAGTATGGGAACTGGCAGGAGTCTGCCAACCTGGAGTCCAATCAATGTGATGATGTTGTAGATGTTGGTTAAAGCTGTCCTGCCCTATAAAAAACAAACACCAGTATTGAGTTTGCTGTTCTCAAGAAGCATTGCCTGATGTGAACCACAAAAGAGTTCTCAGAAGACCTACGATCAAGAATTGTTGACTTGCATGAAGCTTTAAAGGGTTACAAAAGTATCTCGAAAAGCCCTGGTGTTCATGTGTCCACTGTAAGACAGATTGTCTACAAATGGAGAAAGTTCAGCACTGATGCTACTCTCCCTCGGCATGGTCGTTGAGCACAGCGCACAATGCTCTATGAAGTGAAGGAAAAATCTGAGAGTGTCTGCTAAAGACTAACAGAAATCTCTGGCACATGCTAACATTTTGTTGACAAATCTACAATAAGAAAAACATTAAACAAGAATGAACTTCATGGGAGGACACCACAGAGGAAGCCATTGCTGTCCAAAAAAAACATTGCTGCACATTTGAAGTTTGCAAAAGAGCACTTAAATGTTCCACAGCACCACTGGCAAAATATTCTGTGGACAGACTAAACCAAAATTGAGTTGTTTAGAAAGAACACACAACACTATGTGTGGCGAAAAAAAGGCACAGCACACATCAAAACCTCATCCCAACTGTGAAATATAGTGGAGGGGGCATCATGGTTTGGGGCTGCTTTGCTGCCTCACGGCCTGGATGGATTGCTGTCATTGACAGAAAAATGAATTCCCAAGTTTATCAAAACATTTTGCAGGAAAACTTAAGTCCATCTGTCCGCCAACTGAAGCACAAAAGAGGATGGGTGATGCAACAGCACAACGATCCAACACAACAGAATGGCTTCAACAGAAGAAAATATTTTCTGGAGTGGCCAAATGAGAGTTCTGACCTCAACCCAATTGAGATGCTCTGGCATCAAGAGGGCAATTCACACCAGACATTCCAAGAATAGTACTGAACTGAAACAGCTTTATAAAGAAGTCTTAAAGAATTTCTCCTGACCGTTGTTCAGGATTGATCTGCAACTACACGAAACGTTTGGTTCAGGTTATTGCTTTCAAAGGACGGTCAACCATTTATTAAATTCAAAAGTTCACATACATTTTCCACCCAGCTCTGTGAATGTTTACATGTCATGTTCAAGAAAAACATGAAAACATAAAAATTTTTGTGCGGTATTAGTTTAAGCAGACTATTTGTCTGTTGTGGTGACTTAGATGAAGATCAGGACACATTCTATGACCAATTTATGCTGAAATCCAAGTAATCCCAAATGGTTCACATATTTTTTCTTGCAACTGTACACCAAACAAATATGTAATAAACATTATGGGAGTGCTGTACATGAACAGACATGGTAACTGGGTAAGATTAAGGTTTTCAGAACAATAAAAGTTTTGATAAATGTATCTGATTTTGTCCAAAGTTTTCTCAAAGAAAATTTTAAGTAAGTTTAAGTGCCTTGAAAACATGAGGCCAGAAGCAGTTCGTAGCAAATTTGCCACAATATGTGTTGAATCGATCAGACAGGAAAATCAAATAGATTAGGTTTATGAAATTAGTTTTATAGTTATGAGTCTTATTGCAGTAGGATGTTGCTTGTTTAATTGTATTTGTACTACTGAAATGGAATCATATCTTTTTTTTTTACACATACTGTGACAACAGATGGAAATTAGTCAGTGGCTAAATCTGGTTTTATGCATCTTCTCTCCTCTGAGATTAATGTTTTATGTGCATGGTCCCCAACAAATAAAAATAAACATAAAAATAATGGGCATTCAATATAGTAGTGTCTCTAATGGACTAAAGGAAAAAGACAGATCTTATTTTAGCCCAAACTCTGATCTGAAAATAGTCAGCAGAAAAAAAATCTGTGAATCTCAGTGGTCAACATGCCACTTGTCAGGTCAGGAAGTCCAAGGTTGGGAGACAAGGCTATTTCAGGCTTTAAAGGTGAGCAGTAGCATTTTAAAATCAATCTGATGTCTAACAGGAAGAGAGATTTGCAACCTGCCTTTTTATGCTGCAACATTTTAAACCAACATGGAGGTAACAGAGTCCTGAATTAAACCTGAATACAATTAATTAAAGCAGAAAAGAGAAGAACAGACAAAAGCTGCAGAACTATTTGCAAGTCATCAATAGAAAAAAAAAAAAAACACTTGATTTTAGCTGGAAAAACTAAGCATCAAAACGGAGGCTTGGGTGATATCAAACAACAAGATTAAGGGAATTTAGGAGAACAAAAATATTAAAATAAGAACATTTTAAAATGATAAGACTGAATTCCAGTTATAGGGAAAACAATAGCAGAATGGTGCATCAACTCAATTTTATTTCAGCATGTTTTTAGAGTTAAACACTGAAGCTATCATTAGAATGATAAGCAACAAAGAACGGCTTAAAACATCACAGGAAGATCATTCAGCTGTCATTTTGAAATAATTTGCATAACAAAAAACACCTGCCACTATCAAGTATTTTTACCTCTCCTCCATTGACATACTCCATTACAAAGCACAGCCGATCTTTTGTCTGGAACGAGTACTTCAGAGACTGCAAGATACACAAAACAAACACTTTGTGGGAGAAATTCACTACTTTATTCCAGCTGTTCCATCTTTAACACTTGATTATACTCAGCGTAACGATAACTTAGCTCATGGTTTTGAACTACATAGTCATACTTACAGTTAGGAATGGATGTCGAGTGTTTTTTAATACCCTACTTTCTGTCAGTGTGTGTGCAACTTCATCCTGTGAGGAAAAAAAGAAACAGGAGAGATTATTCATGAGACAAAATTATTTCAGATGTGAAAACCTGGGATCACATTTATCAACTGTGTAGCAACTGTCCTAAATTTCATCCAATGAATGATATCCAGAATGGTCGTAAGTACAAAAAAATTCCAGATTTGTCAACTATGTGGAGGCCACTCATACGCACTTTAATTAATCAGCTGTTGATAAATCCCACATGTTCTAAATCACCTGCTCGTGTCTGTTTGTGGTCATTTGCATTCTGAAATGCCCTCAGTGAACCATATATAGAGACAACACATCCCTTTAGAAGTCACGCAGAATTTGCTTGGAAAGATGTGTATTTGGTAGACAACTTCAAGGTGTCGAATAGCTCCAACTCACACAGCCAATCAGTGTTATGACCTCAACATAATGATCATCACATCACTACCTAGTGGAAACAGGAATAGAGACAGGTATGTTTAACTTTTTACACCTCGGATGTTTTAAACTCTTTCAGTACAATAAACCTTGATAATAATGATAATAATAATAATAATAATGTAAACTTTGTTAATCTCAATTGGGAAATTTTCTATATTTTGGCCCAACATTATGAAAAATGGGCTGCCATATTACAGCATGATGCTTAAAAGGGATGCTGTGTAACGGGGTATTATGTCTGTCATTTATGTGCATAATTTGGTCCATTCTCGTAGTACCACTGGAAACTACAGGGCCAGTGTAAAGCAGTATAACTCACATATGAACCCACGAAAGGAACAAAGAAGAAGAATGGCTGCACAGACCACCACAGTCTACTGAACTGCCTCCACTTATGTCTCACTTATGTCTGAGAATGAAAATTATCATTGTCTTGTCCACTTTTGCTATGTTTATTGTTGTCTGAAACTGATGTCAGAAATCAGAGGTGAACTCTTAACTCTGCACTGCCCTCTGGTGGATGTCTTGCCTAACAAGCATGCAAACGTAAGGGATGCATAAGAGCATGAGAATACTGACATTTGAAAAGGATGTACATATTCATGTATCTAAATGAGCCTTTAGACTATGTTCGAAATGGAGGCGAAAGTGGCCCAAATTCAACTCTTTTTAATTTCTGACCAACATTTTTTCATAACAGCCTGAACAGTAAAAATAAGATTTTTCAAATGAGATTCAGGACACTTTCATGTGTGGTAGTAAATTGTATGCATATCTGATTTTTTTCAAAGTGACCCTAATCATGTTTCATTAGACTTTTACATCACTGAGGTCAGGGAGATGTCATAATTCTGCAGCGGATCCTCATGGTTTTGATCAGAATAATGCTTCATGGGTATTAAGCTCTGGAAAAAATAAGAGACCACTGCTTAAACTGCTGTTGGGCAAATTTCTACTACTCTTTCTGCAAAAAATTTAACTGGAATGGCATCAAAAGGAAGATGGATGGTCATAAACCATCATGCAAACTTGAACAGAGGTTTTCAACAGGGCTCAGATCTGGAGATAGAGCTGGCCATGACAGGCTCTTGATGTGGTGATCTTCCATCCAGACCTTGGTTCCCCCATCTGTGAAGCATGGTGGATTGTCCTGCTGTAATCCACTGAGTTGGTGAGCACCATCTTAGCATAAGGAAGTAAATGTTTTTCTAAGATAATATTGCATGTGGCTTTCTTCATACATCCTTCACAAAGACACATCTGCCCGATTTCAGTCTTGTTGAAGCACCCCCTGATCATCACTGATCCTCCTCTATATTTGCCAGTCAGTGAGACACTGTGGCTTGCAGGCCTCTCCAGGTCTCCATCCAACCATAAAACAACTAGGCGTTGGGCAAAGCTAAAAAACTGGACACAGAAAAGATGACCTTACTCCAGTCTTCTACTGTCCAATTCCTGAGGCCTTTTCCAAACCTCAGCCTGAAGTCTTTGCTTCTCATCGATTAAGATGAGTTTTGCATGACTCCAGTCCTGCCTGCAGAAACCTGTTTCCATCTTTTCTTGCCATGCTCTTCGCTCCAGTCTCAGTATACCACTTTAACAGTCACTTGTTGTCAGCCGATGGTTATTGAGTGATGAGTTTGTGGTCATCCCTTTCAGGTCAAAATTGTTTTTGCCCTCTGCCAGACTGGAGTTTTGTTGTCCTCATAAAGCAGAATGAGATGTGCTTGTGTAGGAGTTTAATTATTGGTAGTAACACTCAGAAATGCTGATTTAAGAATAAATAGCAGTGATCTCTTTTTCTTTTTCAGGAAAAGTGGAATATGTTAAACAAAATGAATTAAACAAAACAACAGCAGGAAAAGTTGATCATTAAGATGAGCACCTTGGCTATAATGACTTCCTTCTTGAGGATCTTCATGGCGTAGTAGGTTCCGCTTGCCTTCTCCCTCACCAGAATGACTTTTCCAAAAGTGCCTTTGCCCAGGAGCTTCAGATAGTCAAAGTCATTCATTGTCTGCACAGACATAAAGCAGAGAAATATATACAGAACTCACCATACTTCCAATTTTATTCCATAAGAACACAACCTGTCTGAAGGGTATTTAGCTACAGACCACGCTCCAACTTTTCTCATCTCTTGTTCTTTAGTTTTAACATTTAAGACATGCGCACCTTTCGTTTGTAGTGACTGATGGAGGTGTCCATCTCCTCCTCGTTGACATTCTCGATCTGGGAAGTGGGGCTGCACAGGATGCCCTCCTCCTCCTGCTTAGCAAGTGACTCTGCTACCATTTGGATGGCCTCGGCCCATTCGTCCCTAGAGCAGAGTAAAGAGTTAAAATATGAGCACGGCAGACAAAACTTTTTTTTTGTTTGTTTTAGGATATGAAATTAGGCCTGAATGATTTTGAAAAAAATAAAATAAATAATTGCAATTTTTCTGAAGATTGCAATTTTGTCTCTTCAATTCCAGGTTCTGATCAGTGTTCATGCAGAATATATTTCTAACATGAGATGGATGATTACCACTTGAGATAACATCTAAATATAAACTACTATATATTCTAACAAAAGGACGCAAAGTTGAGATATGAACGGCTTCACTTGCCAACTTCAAGATGCAACCTGTGATTAAAACACCGAAGCCTGAAAGATACATTTCTTCTAGAACAGATTTATACTTTGTCCTTGTAGTAAAAACTGAACAGTCTGATGTTAATTAATCATATCTACACCACAGCTCCTCATTTCTCTCTACATGCTTTCCGTATTGCACACGGCAGAGCTACACCCCAATGTGTACACAGACAGACATGTTCGCGCACACACATGCAGGCGAGCACCACTCCAAACTGCAGACAGAGAACGCATGTCAGAAAATATGCAGCTTCATCCACCTGAAATAAGACAAAAATATGTGCTTTTTAGACTCTCCCTGGGAAGTGAAAATAGAAACGCGTGTTATGCTGAAAACTTCATGTCCATCACAGAGACGCAGCTGAACAAGCTGAATCTACTGTCGAGCTACTTCACAGCTTAGTGCAGCTGTCGCATGATGTTTAAATGACTGTCAGCACAAGAAAGACGACAGGAATTACAACTGAAGGAATGGATTTGTCAAACCGTGGATGCTGCAGGTTTGAAACCTGGATCAGGCGCCGTGTAACATGAAAATTCTTTGCACTTCTTTGCAATTTGCTAATTGCAATGTTACATTGCGATTTTGATTTAAAAACAATTAATGTTCAGCCCTATGTGGAAAAATAGAAACACCAGGAGAAAACTAAATAAACAAAGAGCAGCATCACTTTTTTAATAAATTCAGAATGGACAAAAGTTTGACATAAATTAGCCCGATTCTGTTTATCTGACATGTGAATGATAAATAAAATTGTATATATTTATTGAAAATGTCTTAGAAATTGGTATAAATTGTTTACTATATTCAATGTTTAGGTTTTCCAACTTAGACAGGGCTTTATAGTTGATGTAGTTTAACGAGAAATATGCTGTCGTAAAAACCCGTCCATTCTCTTCTGACCACATTAATATAAGAGGGTGGTGAATATCGCCAGCTGTGTCTTGTAAATAACACACCCTCCAGGTAACATAATGGGTGTACCATAATGTGTTTTGGAACAAAACACAATTTAATACACACATAAAACATGGCAGCCAAACACACACCCATGTTTCCTGTACTTTTTTTTCTCACCGTGTTAACTGACTAATGTGTCCAGTTTAACACAGCACAATTTTTTTCTTTTCATAACTGCAATCAAACCTTGCATGCTCTGTGTCTGTTGATAGTGAGTCCACTCCCACATTTTCTCTATTTTGAAATATTTCCCTACAGTACAATTTAGCATACAATAACGGAGCTGAATATTAGCATAAAGAAAACATAATATGCAGGAAACATTTTCTCTGATAGGTCTTTAAAATCATCTGTAGCTCAGGTGGATAGAGCTGTCGTCTACTAAATAGGAGGTCGGCGGTTTGATTCCCCTGACTACATGTCGAAGTGTCCTTGGGCAAGACACTGAACCCTACGTTGCCTCCCGATGTGCCTATTGTACCAATGCTGTATGAATGTGTGTGTGTGAATGAACATGTAATGTTAAAGTAGTCACATGACTAGAAAAGCGATATACAAGTACAGTCCATTTACCATTTTGATTTGGTTCAGTAACAAAAACCCAAACAACAGAAACTTAAGTCAAGGTTTGATATTAAAAGGTAGGGCAGGAGATGTTTTCCAGGAGCATTTTCTACTATATTGCTTAAAATAAAAATAAAATATTCCAGTCACCTGTGGAACAGACAGGACTGAAAAAACACCATCTAATCATTTTAACCGGTCCGTTCTAAAAGATTGGATGGTGATCACTATCAAACTCAACTGCCATTCCTCCCTCCCCCTTCTGCACATGCCAATCTTTGTGCACAAATTGCGCACTATCACAGGCTTGGAGCAATTGTAAACAAAGGCAACGAAGCAAGAGCCAGAGCTTGACTAGCTACATTAGCTGGCATTACGGCCCAACCGATATGGATTTTTTGACACGGATATCGATTTCGAGGAAACCACCGGGCTCAAGGGGAGAGGAAGAGAAGCAGGGCAAGAAAGGGAGATGCTGGGCCAAGGCTCCGTCCAGCACAAAACACTGACAGTTCAGAAACTATTCAGAATGAGTTAAAAGAAATTTTAAAACGGTCATTTTCAAGACTGCATATTGCTAGCGGATCCCTTTTCTGACCCAGTCGTGACTGGTCCTGAATGAGGGCTTTATAGCAGGCAGCCGCTCTCCCATCTTCCTGGTACTGCATACCGCCACTGAATCTTTTAGTGGTACGCAGTACCCGACCGTACCGGCTTACTTTCACCCTTGGATTTAGGCCTTGGGTGTATGCCTTATATAACCAACAGTGAGTGAAGTTGGCAAAACCTTTTTTATGCAGCCTTCTGATGCCCTTTAATGTTAAATAACATTTTCTTTACTCCAATATTTTCTTTGCCATGAAATTATGACTCATATGAACCAAAATAAGAACCAGATACGCGTTTCTCAAATGTCAAAACATGTAATCTTTGATAGAGTTGCATAATTGTCACAAATAGTCTGGCACTAGGGATGCAACGATGCACTCAAGCCACGATTCGATTCACGATTGCAATTTATTCCGATTTTTCTCAACAAAAAGAATTGTGGCTATTTCATGCAATTTTTTTTAAATTTTTTGTCCTTGTATCAACTTTAACTGTCTGTTGTCTCCCTAACAGAACTTAAAGGGGCCATATTATGCAAAAATCACTTTTTTAAGTCCTTGTAATGAATGAATTATACTTTATTGATCCCCGAGGGGAAATTACATTGCTGGAATAGTCTCTTACAATGTTCTAAGTCACAAATAGACCAAAAACTCCCATAAAAAACAACCGCGGGACACAAGTAGGGTGTATGTGACTTTACAATTAAGTCTTTAAAAAGGCGGTTTGAAAATCCCGCCAGTTGTGACGATCGAACTGGGAAAGTCCCTCCCCCAGCTGCTCGGCTGCGCTTCAACCCCGCCCGCGTCCGGACCTCGTGTGTTCGGCACCTCGTGTGTTCGCCCCGCCCGCGTCTGGAGCTCATGTGTTCGCCCCGCCCGTCCTGAGCTGACAGAGAGCAGCAAGAATGAATAAGGCAACTGCGCACGTGAAATGTTCTGTAGACGGCCGTGTAGTCAAGTGTGTGTCGCTACATAAACTCCCACAGTCAGAGCAGTTACAGGCTGCATGGATCGACTTCATTTTTAAGGGCAACCCTCCAGAAAAAGTCGGAAAATACCTGCTGGCTTGT
>JBBBVU010000004.1:741632-752859 GCA_037177055.1 Atherinosoma microstoma
TTAGTATTTCTTTGTATATAGCTGTCTGGAGAACCTGTGGGGATGGTATAGTCCAATTAAGCTGGACTATATAAGCAAGCAGTTTTAGTCATTCTTGTGGTTTTTTTGATGTAAGATGTCAGATAAATAAATGCTTAAAGTAAACTCATGACACGGCATTCCCAGTCATTCTTCCTCTTTTGAGCTTTCGCCATGAGTTTTGCCTCCGAGACTGCGGACCAAAGCTGACAACCTGCAACTGGAAATGGGATGGTGAGCTGAGTTCATGCACGTGTTCCTGAGCTCATGCAGTGATTTCCATGACAGAATTAAGCCTGTATTTAATACAGTATGAGGTCCCAAAGATCACAGGCATCCCATACAGACACGTGTCCAGATTCTTTTATTCTTTTGATAATATTATGTACTGTAGATGAAAGAAATTGTGAAGTATTCACAATTTTATATTAACAAAAAATATTCTGAAATAGCTCCACAATTTGTAGACAGTTTTGTGCAGATTGCTGAACCTCTGCCTGACTTTAGATGTAAGAGACTCTACCTCTTCAATGTGCTCTTTTATATCCAACCATGTAACTGAGCTGTTAACCAAAATAATTGTTCGTCCAGCTCTTTCTTTTCAGAACAATTTACTTTTCCAGCTATTTGTTCCCCTCGTCCCAACTTTTTTAAAACTATGACGTTGCCATCAACATCTGATGAGCAAATATCAACGTGTTTCATTCTCAACATTTGTCATGATATTTATGTTCTACTGTGGATAAAGTATTGGTTTATGAGATGTGCACACCACTGCATTATTTCTTGCTTACATTTTAAAATGCATCACAACCTTTTTTTAGAATTGAGATGGTAAATGAGTGTGTGTTGTCAATGGCCACTGAGGATGCAAGCAGATGCAGACAGGAGCAGGCTGGTGACTTCTTTGCTCCACCTTTGACCGAGACTACTCCGCTGCAACTAAATATAGAATGTGGTCTAATGACAGCCACATTTGCTGAAAGCATATTTGGGCCTTGAAACATGCTCCCAAATGTTAATTCAGTCCGTCTGTTTTTGTGTGTGTCAAATGCTGAAACTGGAAGAGCACAAGCAAATCTGGGTTAGAGGAACCAAGGAGTCTGTGCTGCCTTGGTATAGCTTTGTCTGTTTTGCCAGGCTGGTTTCCCAGAAGTGTTACTGAGAGATACCTGCCACTCATGACGACTGTTAAAGTGAAGCAGTAAAGTCTTTAATTTTAACAGTGAATCAGACTTCATCGCCATGCATGGTAGTTTAATTATTGAATGCAGAAGGGTGAATCTTTCTTGGAATGATTTCTATATCTTAATCATGTTTTAACAGAAGCTCTGGGTGTTTTTTGGCTAACAGCACAACGCCTCTTGAAAAGATATTCTTTAATCCAGCAGCAGCATTAATATCTGATACGATAATACACCTCCATGGTAATCCCCCACATCCACGGAGGTCTACTAAACAGGCAAACAAATCTATTTTAAATTGATTTCTAGAAATAGATGCCACAAAATGAGGAATGCTTGCCTGAGGAGAACCTTGTTCCTGCCCTTCCAACGGGTGAGCTGTCCCGTCTGCACAGCTGTCCGGGCAGCTGCGACTCTGGACACTGCAACATCCTATACACTGGATGCACACTTTTGCAGATGGCTTGCATGCACGGCATTGTTCAGATAATGATTTTTAGATTTCACCTGGAACTAAGACATAAGATTGACTGCTTCTTTCAGGGATTTTAGATTAACACAGAATATTCAATCAAACCCAGAATATGTCACGTGAATGTGATCTCATATTGTAGAATACAGCCACCAGTGCACACATGCACCTATAGGGCCAGTGCAAAAGTACAAAGACATCTGTTGCAATACAGTTTCATCACATATTCTCATAACAGGTATATTTAATTGACACTTATAGTTTTTCTCAATGGCTTGCGCTATTTAATACAGACTATCAAAAACCATAACATCACCTACAGGAAAACACAGCAGTTTCCCAAAACTATAAACACTGTTCTTCTGTTTTTGCAGATAAAGCAGATTTATTGAAATGTCTATACAAAACTAACAAAAAAACAAAGACTGAAGAAAATGAAAAGGAAGAAGCAAAAACACCATGGAGACAAGACCCAGACCACAGTTAATATTTGGTTTACTTAATTTAATTTAATTTAATTCAATTCATACTTGACAATATAACCTATTGATAGTTGTATGTTGTATGGTTTTGTGGAGTGGAATAAAAAAAATGCAGGATTTAAACTTTTTTGGTCTTATACAGGTTTGTTTTTTTGTTTTTTTTAACCATGCTACTTTTATCGGCCCCTTCCTTATGTAACAGGACAGTTTTTGTTGCAGTATCATCTGCTACTGGAGTACAACATGGCTTCAAAGATCAATTGTATTGGTGACTGGTCAGAAATAAGTGTTTATTGAATCTAGAGTTATGATTGCAGCCTGGAATAGTATACATCATTCAAATCTCAAGAATCTTGGCTTTTAAATGTGTTGGTACTTGGAAGGTAGACTAAGTAAAATATATATTTATTTGTAACATTCTGCACAAGGGATGTCTGGTACCATCGGGTTAAACACTTACTGTTTATACACCAGGAGAGAAAAATCAACCTATAATTTGCACAACATTAAAGGTACAGTGTGTAAGAATGGCTGACATCTGGTAAAGATGGGAGTAAAGAAATTTGTTAAACGTTAAATATAGTTGTGCATAGATGGTGGCTGTCAGTGTCCAAAACTCTTCCAGACACAAACATGTTTTCATCTGTGAGTGGATCCAGTGGCCTCAGGTTCAGCAATGAGTGAACTACAGGTAACTACATCAAAATTGTGTATGTCTGCTGTTTTCTATGTGCCTCTTGAGGCGTTACTTATCCTGAACGGTGCTCCAGTACCTATCAAAAAAAGCCAGTACTTCAGTTTTAAAGATCAGAGGGTTCTCACGTCACACACAGAGTTGTTTGTCCATTCAGAGGCACCGTAATAAATTCTGGTACAAATATGGCAGGTGCCATGGCTCATTCTAGATACTAATAGAAACACCTTCGATTTTGCTATATGCTGCTTTAAGCACTTTTTTTTCTGTTGTTCTGCTTTGTGTAATCTTATTTCTCCTTGTTACGGAATGACAAAAAAAGACAAAAAGTATGACAAAATAATGTCTCCATTTCACATAATCTTTTAGGTAAATTACACAATATTGTCACAGCAGTTAACCAGCAAAAAAGTATGAAAAAAAGTATCTTTTAAGAATAATTGTAGAATTTTGACTGTTGTATTTCAGTTTACAAAAGCTCTAATGTGTTGTGCTACTTAACTTTCTGTGTCTGCTGTTGTGGAGATCTAACATTAAAACCAGTGAGCTTTTAAAAATCATTTTGCATGATAACTGTGAAGATCCTGTTTACAAACAGAGATGTCATTAAATCACACTTAAGATTAAACATCTCATTTCACTTGAAGGCTCCCTCAGTAACCTGGAGCCATACTGCAAAAGTCTGTGTGATATCTGATTGGAAAATACTGCAGAGCAAACAGAAGATCTCTGCTACATTTTTATATGGTTCTTATGTGATCAGCTCTGGATATGGCTGCATAGCAAACATGTCTGCAGCAGAGACAAGCCTAAATTTAGAACAGGCTGCAGCCCTTTGAACTTGGACCAGATTGTTCAAAAGATCCCCATTATTGACTTTGCAGATTGAAATGAGAGAAACGCCACTAAGAATTAGGACATTCAATCTTAGGATGGCACACTTAGTCCATTTACAAGGACACAGGGAATCACATCCTGCAAAATCTATCTTGCAAGACTGTAGGAAACACAACTCAAATGTTTCTCATCTGACAGGGAATGCAAAATGGCAAAACTCAAGCATGAATGGCTGAAAACTTGATTTTACAGTCCAAATATCAGTCATATTTCCTTGGAATAAAACTAACAATAGATGCCATGTTTTGTAAAAACAAACAAACAAACAGGCCAAGCTAATACCAGCATGGACAATCATAAAATTAGGTTAATGATAATTCATATATTTACAAACAGTTCAGAAGATCATGAAATGACTGAGAGGTTCAGTATTCCTCATCCAGTAGTGTATTTGTGCAATTAAAAGACAACAACAGACAATTTGCACTCTGATTAGGTGAAGTGAAATAAATGTTTCCTCTAAAATTGTGTAGGAGAGCAACCAACGAAATGTAATAATTTCCTCTGACAATTCAGTTCTTGAAAGTTTCAATTTCACAGAAATCCTCATGCAGCCAGGGTATCTAGATGAAAATATTTTATCAAATGTACCAACTGCATGAAAAATTATTTTTGAATACCCTATAGGCGTTGATAGCATTACAGAAGTAGACATCACAACCAGACAATCACTGAAATCACATTCACTAACAACGTAATATTCTATTATATTTTGGGAATAAAGAAAATGAATACAATATTCTACAATATTTCACTGGATAAGACAGCTGCCAAAAGTATTTTCAGGTTATATGTGTAAGAGTTATGGCAATATTGGGGGGAAAAAAATCACAGGAAGATGCATTAAGAGTATAATCATATTATGAGTGAAGAAGTGGCAGAAATAGGATGCAAATTATCAGTTGACTTGTGTGGGTATACTGTACGGGCTAAACCAAAACTTAATAAAACAGGGAAACAACTAGTTCTAGGAAAATACTGTGTAATTATTTACTTAATTACCTACCGTCAAATGGTCCAGTCCAGTAGGTGGCGGTAATGGGCCTGGTCACCAAAAAAACAAAAAACAACCTAAATAAAAGTAGTAGAAGAAGTGTCCCTACGGTTGAATTTGAAAACGGGCGGCAGTTTGACGAGAAGAAAACACAGGAAAAGGTATATTTTAAATCTCAAAATAAATGGACATATTAAATATAAAACAAAGTCTTCTCTAGTTAAGTGACAAATGATTATTTAAAATATATTCAGGGAACTTAGTCATGGAGGACTGAGGAGTGTTTAGTTGTTTTCGTGTTTCGGTGGGAGCTGGGTCGAGTTGGGGTTTGTACGTTAGCTAATGAGACACTGGAGACTTTAGACAGCCGCTGTTAGAGATGGAAAAGATGTTATTCTGACCAAAGTGCCGCAGATGTTAGAGCCTTAATGTGCATTTTCTTTGCTTTTCGGAGAAGGAAAGATGACGGCAAACAATGAAATTGAAATCAAGGAAGCGTTTCAACGAGCTCAGAGGGGGCACAATAACAAGGCGAAGCTGGTGGCCAGCCTGAAGAGCCGCTACAACAAGGTACAGTCCGTGTGGCGATAATGCGACACTACTTCACTAAAGTGTTTATTTCTTTGTCAAACCTGCACCGGAACTGCTCATATTTAAAGTTTTTAAAATGTATGGTTGAGGTGTATATAGGTTTTATTTTCTTCTCATTTTAAGAGTACAAGATCAACTCCTTATTATGGTGGAAATGACCAAATCTAATCTGAGCATGCATGCTTGTTTAATTTTTTTTTACAGACAAATGACAGCAAAATAGTGCCTCAATTCAAATTCTTAAAAACATATTGTAAAATGTTAATAAAAATAGAGTGCAAGGATTTGCACATCTTATAAACTCATTTTATTCCCAGTAGAATATAAACAACATAACAGATGTTGAAATTGAGACATTTTGCCATTTCTTGGAACATGTTGGCTCATTTTGAATTTGTTGGCAGCAACACATCTAAAAAAAAAAAAGCTGGACGTGCACAATTAAAAACTGAAAAAAAATTACTGGCATGAATCTAAAACAACTCTAGTAGTATTTAACAACTAATAAGATTAATTGGCAACATGTTGGTAACATGACTGGAGAATTTCAGTGCGACAGAGCCTCTCAGATGTAAAGATGGCGGAGGTTCACCAACCTGCAGCAAACTGCATCTAAATATTGTGGAACAATTTCAGGAAAATGTTTTCTAAATGCTTTGAAAAAGCCACCGTCTACAGTGTATATCATTAAAAGATTTATGGAAATATCTGTGTGCAAGGGACAAGGCCGAAGATCAAAACTGTTTCAACTTTTTTGAGATTGGTTGCTGCCATCAAATTCAAAATGAGCTAATATTATCAATGAAATGGTAAAATGTCTTTGTTTCAATAATATAATATGATAAGTTGTTTATGTTCCATTGGGAATGAAATATGAATATAAGATTTGCAAAAAATTGAATTCTGTTTTTATTCATCTGATCTAACTAGGTACAAAATAATTGAGCTTTCAAATTATGGCCCTTTGGAAAGCATGAGGACACAGCCACAAGTATAACTAGATGGAAAAATATAGAAAGGGCAGTGCAAACTACAAGCTGCTTTTCTACATCATTTTTTTAAACTGGAAACTAGGAGCTGAGACATGCTGTTTTGTTGTGACTGAATACTGCCACTACTGATTATTTAGTCTCTAATTCATCTTTTAAAAAAAAAAATATTTTAAACTTTTGTTTCTCTTTGTTCACACATCTTGTCAAACATAATTGGTCACAAAATCCATCCTCTTTCAGCTCGCGGACAAAACCCTTTTCCATGAGGAATTTGTCCACTACTTGAAGTATGCAATGATCATCTACAAACGAGAGCCTACAGTTGAGAATATAATTGAATTCGTCGGAAGGTTTGGCACAAGTTTCCAGTCTCCACCTAAAACGGAAGAAGAGGAGGAGCAGCAGCAAGAGGAAGAAGAAGAAGAAGATGATGATGAGGATGATCATCCATTTCTGAGTTTCATCTTCAACTTCCTATTGGAGGTATAAACCTTGCTTTATGTGTGTTAGGTGAATTTGTTTTTTCTGTTTTGGCATATTATTTGAAGAATTTTCATTTACTGACTGATTGTTTATAACCATAATTTATCTGAGCATCTCTGAATGATTCTGTATTGTATTTTAATACATCTTCTCTCTTTTATATAATCTGTTTTTTACTCCTACAGTATTGTATTTTTAAAAAAAAAAATCTTTTTCCCACATTCCCTTTGATTCCTGTCCATAGCCTGTCTTTTTATTTTTTTCCACAACCAGTTTTGATATTTGCATTTTGTGTCACCCTCTCTTCTCAGTCTCATAAAGCAAATAGTCATGCAGTGCGTTTCCGAGTGTGCCAGCTGATCAACAAGTTGCTGGGCAGTATGGCGGAGAACGCCCAGATTGATGACGATCTGTTTGATCGCATCCACCAAGCTATGCTGGTTCGAGTCACTGACAAGTTCCCCAATGTGAGGATTCAGGCTGCTTTGGCCATGACTCGTCTGCAGCAGCCAAAGGATCCTGACTGTCCTACTATCAATGGTTTGTTTATTTTTTTATGATTACTTTGAGAAAAATGAGCTGTCAAACACAAGCTAGAGGCCCATTATATCATGTTATACGTATAATTTTAAGCACCCTCACCTGTATGCTTGTATAAGTATATATTTCCTGCTTACTTGTACTCCCAACCTTCTTTTTAATCATTATTCTATAAAGGCCCATTCCTTAACATGTTGACCTTAAAACTCTGCTTTCTGGACTCGTTTGGTGACACAGTGATATCTGTTCTGTGCAGTTCTGGAACTTTTGTGGCCCAGCAGAGTCCCGCAGCTGAGAAACCCCATTATACAACTTGTTAAACAGAGACGCATGTATGCTGAGTTTCATGTTGCGCATTCGTTACACGCTAGCAAGCAGATATAAACAAACCGGCCGTTTTGAACGTGCACTGGCGTATTCAGCAAAGAAACGTTAGAAGACATCAGAGGAAGAGAGGAAACAAAAGAGAGCAAGAGATAAGACGAGTCAAAATAAGACTGTTTTTTACTGTCCGGAGAGATCTCACAGTTCAGGTAGGATGTAAGATGGATGCCGAATTAGCCGTCGATAGGGGGCGCATCACTGAGAAAATGGCATAAGTTGAGTAGTGTCTCTTTAAAGTAGTCTTTGTTTCTTTCCATTGTATTGGCAGGCCATCTATCTGATGCTCAGCCTCCACTTTTTCCTTTCAGCGTACATGTTGATCCTGGAAAATGATACCAATGCTGAGGTGCGACGTGCTGTTCTGTCCTGCATTGCGATGTCCCCCCGGACCCTGCCTAAGGTCCTCAAACGTACTCGGGACATCAAAGAGAATGTCCGCAAGCTCGCTTATCAGGTAGCCATGAGAGCAGTCGGTAGAATAAAATTAGAAATAAAAAAAAACGTGCACACACCCCAAATACTTGTGAGATGTTGATCCTGGTTTTCTCTAATACTCGAGTGTTTATTTTCTGTTTAAGGTTCTTGCTGACAAGGTTCACATTAAAGCTCTTACTATCGCACAGAGAGTTAGCCTTCTGCAGCAGGGTCTCCAGGATACCTCAGGTAAAGTTTTGTGGGTTTGAATGCTACATTGACGCATTTTGCATGTGATCCTGCAGGAAGTCAAAACTCCAATTTATTAGCGATTCAATTTAAAAAAAAGTCTGACTTTTTCAAAAATGTTGATGGTTTGTACGTGGCCATCACAACGAGTAAGGTCTTTTTGCGCCAGGTTTTGTCTAATTAACAAATAAGAATATTTCATTCCTACATTGGTTATCGTATTTCTGTTTGTGATAATTTTGTCTGACTCACTGTGTTGTGTAGAGGCCGTAAGAGAAGTGGTTTGCAGTCGTCTTGTGCCGGCCTGGCTGCTTAGGTTGGATGGAAACGTCATGGAACTGCTCCATCGACTTGATGTGGAGAACTGCTCAGAAACTGCTATGAACACTCTGAAAGCCATTTTCAAAAGAACACCTTCTGAACAGCTGCTTCAGAACAGAGAACAGCTCGACAACAGGTACTCTCATACTTTAATTCTTAAAATGAAAAAATAATGATAAAATGTCTGAAAGATTGTTATTTTACCCATTTTGTTAAATGAAAACATTTATGTTTCACACAGGAAGCTGATCCCTGAGGACTCTCTAACCTGTGAAAATGTGCTATACTGGAGAGCCCTGTGTGAGTTCATTAAGGGTAAAGGAGATGATGGCGATGAATTATTGGAACAAGTCTTACCAGATGCTGCAACATATGCTGACTACCTCTGTGGGTAAGAAGACCAAGAGAGTTGCTGAATTTCATTTTCTTGTTGTGTTAGTTCTATGTTTTATTACTAATAGAGAGAAAATCCCAGTGGTTTTCAATCTGGACCCTATTCTTTTGGCTTTAGGTGTTGGGTCTTTGCAGCTGGACACATTTCAGAAAGCCAAACCCTGAAACTGAACTTCAAAAATAAACTTTACAATGTGCCAGGGCAATTAAATGCTGTATTTGCTACTGACAAGCTCAAATTAGTGTTGTAAGAGTGTGACACCATTTTGGGAAAAAGCTCTACTGTAGTATTGCTTAAAGTAGATTTAATGGGAAAGTGTGTCCAACCTTTGACTGGTATTGAACCTTTTGAAAAGTGAGTTAAACTGAAGTTTTGGCTTGCTGTACTGAAAATATCCATACACTTTGCTTTGCTGAGAACATTTTTACTGGTATATGACTACAGCCAGTCAAATGGCAAAAAAAACAAAACATTTTTCCTCTTAGATTCAATTTTACAAACATTTACTTCTTTAGACTCTTGCTTAAATAAATGGGGATGGCAGTCAAATTCAGTGGCTTCATTCAGAATTTTAGAAACCAGCTAAATACCTGGATTACTGACATGGCTTTTCAGTGCAACATTTGTAGGTAGTAGCGGTGCAGTGTCACACTACCTACAGTGTTTCATTTAATTGGGTGGTGTTGTATATTCTTGGCTTTAACACTGAGACATTAGCTCCAAATTGCAGCCTCACTTTAGTTAATGCTGCCATTTAGTAAGTACTCAGCTTGTATTTGGTCTGTTTCATTGACTGTTGCAGGTATCTAAAGGCAGTGCCTGTGCTGTCAGAGGAGCAGAGGGCTGACTTTAACCATCTGGAGCTTGTCATGACTAAAGAGTTCATCTCACAACAGCTCATCCGTCTCATAAGTTGCCTCGACACCAATGAGGAAGGTGGCAGGTAAGACAAGGAAGAGATTGACAAACTTGGAGGCTTGAAGGGCAGAGATGCAGCCAGTATGGGAATTATTGATTAATTAATGATTTGAAGGTTTTTGTCCTGAACACAGAAAAAAAAGATTAACTGATGTAACTTCCCATAGCTGAATGAGTGATTTTTGCTTTGAAAATAAGTAAAATTAGCCAAATATGATCAGCTTGTTGGATTTTTTCCCCCACTTAATTTAGACTTTATGAATTGTTTGTAGAAAGCGCGTGCTGGCTGTTCTGCAGGAGATGTTGGCTCTCCCACAAACGCCCTCCTCCCTGGTCTCTCTGCTCACCGAGAAACTCCTCACACTCATCCCTGATGACCAACGACGCATTCAAACTGTTAGTGACATCTTGAACTTTTTCATGTTTCATCTGACTGATTTTCTACTTTCCCTTAACGATAGGTGATAAGTCTCTCCTTAGGTTTGTTATTGTTGCAGCTAAGACTGATGTTTGACACAGCTGGCTTTCTTTACACAGGTGGCAGAAATCATCTCGGATGTGAGGGAGCCCATCATGGAGGCCATTCACACAGTGGATGAGAACGAGAGCCGCCGGCAGCAGGTCCAGGTGAGCAAGTCGGAGTAAAAATGTATTTCTATAACATATTTACAAACAACTCTAGTCGACCAAAGTTCTGTTTAAGTTATCATCTTTAAATTTGTAGTTATTATGGAATAAAATAAAAAATGAAACATCATTTGAAAAAGAGTAAAATAGATTATGGTTGCACAAGGAAAGCCACGCTAACATGCTTTAAAAAGCCAATGAGAAGAAATAATTTTCAGTTGGGTTTTAGAATGAGTCTGGGGAGCTCTTGTGTCAAAAATAAGAGGCATCTTCTGAAAATATGCTTTTGGACATTCCTGTCCAAAAGCACTTGATTCATAGACCTCCATACTGCATCTGTAGTGTGAAGCTGTAAAGTTAAGACAAATGAAGCAGTACATTGACGTTAAGGCCCAATCTCAATTCTCCCCCCTTAGCCCTACCCCTCAGCCCTACCGCTTCGCCTTTAAACAAAGTGTGGAGGCAAAGGGCAATGTTTTCAGCCCTATGAATTGAGCCCCCCCCCTCTCTCCGTATAACCTGAACGTATTAGGAGGCTGGTTTGCTCGTGGCTCCCTGTTTACAAGACACGCG
>JBBBVU010000004.1:776208-787743 GCA_037177055.1 Atherinosoma microstoma
TCTCTGAGCTCGGGTAAGGAGGGAATGAACACAAAATACGCCGGCAGACATTCAGAGACAGAATTAAAGTCCTTCAGCTAGACCTGAGAAATGTTAGGTGCACCAGTGCGACCGAGACACTCAGCAAATTTTTGGTCGCATGTGCGACCAAATTGGTCCTGTTCTATTTAAATAAAAACCAAATATAGTTGTCTGTTTTAATTTTGATTTATTCCAGGACATGATGGGGATATATATAATTTATAAACATACCAGTAGAATATATGATGGTCAACTTTTTTTGCCTTTGGAGTTTCTTAGTCCTGCTATTAACATTTTGACTAGTTGGAACAGTTTATCTACGGAATAATATTACGGCCACTGAAGGAAAAAAAAATTTAATTCTGAGAAAAAAGTCAGAATTCTGAGATTAAAGTCAGAATTCTGACTTTTTCTCGGAATTTAATTTTTTTTTTCTTCAGTGGGCCTTATACTCTTCCGTAGTTTCTCTGTTTATAGTATTGAATTTAATCAAAGGTTAGTTTTTCTTTAGATTTGTCTGAAGTGTTTCTGGTAACTGAATCCATATAATAATCTGGGTTTTCCATTATTATGACTTCATTATTGTTGCATAACGTTCATTTGTTTCCCATCCTGAAAGAAAGTTATCTTGGGTGCACTGGACTACAAGAAAGAGATCTCTGAAGTGACCACTTTTCTTTTTAATGAAGACTGCAATCAAAATGCGGACTGGCAACATATAAAAAGTGTTCCTTGGGGAAAAAAGGGACCACTTTAATCTGAAAGCTGCTTTTGAAATGACAACTTGAATCTTGTTTATTGTAATAGTATATTTCTGCTTTCCACCTCAGCCTCACCGTCCTCTCAGACAGTAGTTCACACCTTGCTCCCTCCCCTCGTTTGGAGCGCAGTCCGACGCTCCCCATCGCCAACCGTTCCAGAGGGACCCATTTCATATTTGGACCTGTGGCTGCAGTGACAGCTCTCCGACTTGCTCAGATTGAGACACAAACACAGATTGCGCTCCAGCGACTCGCTGTATTAGCGTCCATCATCGTCGGCCATCAGTGCTGTAGCAGTGAGCTTGCGGCACCGTTGCCTCATCACCTGGCCCTCTTTAGTCTTTTAAACAGACAGCAGGTGTCAGCTGCTGGACTAAACATCACCAGTAAAAACTGTATCGTCACCCGGCCGGCTCTGTCTGCTGCCATGTATCAGCAGCATCCTCAGCAGCATCCTCAACAGCAGGGGTCTCAGCCGTTTCTGAACCCACCAATGCCTCCTCATCATCAGCCTCCTGTAAATCAGCATCCTGTAAATCAGCATCCAAACCGCTCCAATATGCAGGCCATGGGGTTTCCGTTTCCTCGTCCTACCCAACTCCCTGATGAGCTGGAGTCTGCCTTGGCTATTCGGGGTACCAGGGACATGGACCACCGTCAACTGGACCACATGAATGCCCCGAACCAAGGTTCCGGGCCCGGCCAGCATGGAGGTTATGGTCCCAACCCACTGTCCCTCCCTGCTGAAAAGCAGCCTGGCCACCAGCAAGGAGTGGACTGGTCAAACTACCAACCCCCAACTAAACTGTTTGCAACTCCTCCACCTAATGCTTGCCACCAAGGGGCGCAACAGCTTCCCCAACCCCGACAGTTACACAGTGGCGGAAGTGGGGGGGAAGGACCAGGTTTGTACACACCAGAGAGTGCCGGGAGCATCTTGGCTAGCTTTGGACTTTCAAATGAGGACTTGGAGGTACTGAGTCACTACCCTGATGACCAGTTAACCCCGGACACTTTACCGTTCATACTCCGTGACATACAGATCAACAAGTCAGGCAGCCAGAAAACCGTGGCTTCCTCGTCCACATTTTCACACGGCATCCACGAGAGGCCAGCACCTCCTTCGCGCTCTTCGGGCTCTCCAGAAGTCCCCAGCCTCCTCACCGTTACACAGACAGCAGGTAAAGTTATCGACTATGGACATGCCAGCAGGGGAAAGGACGAGAGCACCACCAGAGAGACTTTCAAAAGGGAGCCACTATCTAGTGAAAGGACAGTAAAAATGTACCCAACATTACCGCCATCAGCTGTTCCCAAAGTGGAAAAAACGGAAAGACGGCAAGTTCGTTTGGAACACAAAGAACCGAGCAAGCATGAAGACCGGGACTATCGCAGGACGGGGAGCGAAAAACGCAAGAGCAGTGCGTCTCCTGGGAGGGAATTTCCACGTTCGCCTAAACCTCGAAATCTGGACAGAGACTATCGACATGAGGGGTCCAAACCAAGACCCTCATCTGAAACCAGGAGCGAGGCGTCTTCAAGACGGTCTCTATCCTCTTCGTCTGGCTCGAGACCACACAGCAGCAGCAAGAAGTTACCTACTCCAACCATGATAAGTGATTTTGCAGCTGTGTCTCCAAAGGTGTATCCCCATACCTGCTCCTTGTGCCACACACAGTGTGATCAGGAAAAGGTGAGTGTTACCACGCCACTGTATCGATTTCCAACACTGAAAACTTCATGTAGAGTTTTAGTCTGTCCTCTTCTCCAGGAAGTCAACAACCTGTGATTCTAATGTTTTATTGCTGGTTTGTGTGGATAGTCTTCTTCATTCTCAGAAATGAAAATCAGATCATAGGCAGCCAAGGACCAGGGTCATTGCTTTTTTAAATGAAGATATTGCTCAACGTAGCATCCCCCAGGTGTCTTTGAAAGCCTGAGACATTCAGTTCGACCCTTCATCTGGTGATTACATGTACTCACCACCATCTGGGCTGGAGTGCTGTCAGAATAGACCCTTTCACAGCAGACACTTTTACGTTAACAGTAGAAGAAGTAAATATCAGCAGGAAGGCATCTCATCTCTGCTTAGTACCTTATGTCTCATTGCATCCTCCACCAGGAGCCCGTTTACATGACCATCAGAATCTGACGACGGGGTAATCGGATCACTGCAATAGTCTGATCTAATGCATCTGCATCAACTTCTGAAATGAGATATTCTAAAAACATTTCTCAGTACATCAGATTTGTTTTGGAGTATTTATGTAGTGATGCCACTTCCTGTTATTTTCAAAACATCCCGTCCCTGTTGAACATGGCAGTGCCGACGGTCTTAGCGTTGGCTGGTAATGTGGGACCTAATAACCTGCTAAATAGACCACGTGAATAATTTACTTCCTTGATAGTCAAACTTCCTGCTACTGACCGCCATGCTGTTTTACTTCTATGTTCTGCTCACTTTGGGATGGCATCACTTCCGTCTTTTCAACGCTGTCTTGTTTTTTTGTCTCTCCAATAACATCTCTTTCAAATGACAATGTCAATGGGACTACTTGTATAAAGGTTAAAACTAACAAATAAAACGAAATAAATCATATAGGCAGGTCTACATGCACAAAGAAATGTGGATATTGGGGAGAAATCAAGGAGTCTGTTTACATGAACACCAAAAATCTGATCATTATCTGATCGCTGGAGTTATCTGATTACTCTAGTGATTAGGTAGACAGCATAATCTGATTATGCTTTGTTAGATAACCGCAGTAATCAGATTATAGGAAATCAGATTTTATTCACTTAGAATTCTCCCCAATACTTGTATGTTTTTGTGCATGTACATCAGATTTTTTAATACATCTGACTGAGGATCTGAAAATTCTGTTTCACTTCCATCTTTTGAACATCCGTTTAAAGATCGATGTGACAACATCACAAATGTGGGTATTATTAAAAAGGAAAAAACAGGATGGCTGTCAGCAGCAGGAAGTTGGAGTATAAATGAAGTCAAATATTCACATAAAGTCTATTTCGCATTAATTAGCTCACATATAAGTGGCTAATGCCATGTTGAACATGGGTGCTGCCATGTTCAACAAAGACCAGGGGCTGTATTCACAAAGAATCTTATCTCACCTCTAACAGGACTCCTAAGTAGCACTAAATGTTTTTAGTTAAGATCTCCCTCTTAAAACTGAGAGGAAAGGGCGGAGTTGACCCCGTTGCTGTGGATGATGTCATGTTTCCCCGACAATGTAATTTGCTGTTTTGGGTCTTTGGTTGTTTTAGGTCTCTGTCAGTAAATTCATGACAGATACTGCAGGATAGTGATGCGCGGGCCGACCTGTAGCCCACCAGTTCCGCGGGTTGCCTGTGGATTGGCTGGGATCAAGAAATTTTCTCTTTAAATTCTGGTGCAAGTGGGGCGGGTAAATAATGCAATGATTTGCGATCTTATGTCAAAAAAGCCACGCACGTTTTTCTGGCCAAATGTATCGGCTTTTAATTTCATATATTGATTGTGTATTTGATAGTGTATTTGATAGCAGAGCGGGTTGTGAAAATTGGTACGGTTGTGCGTGGCGGGCTAGATTATTTTAACCATGCGGACTCGCGGGTCAGAAAAAACCCAGCCCCCGCATCACTACTGCAGGAGGTTCTGATAAAAAATGGCAGAACATGCTGTTTACATGATCACTTGAATGATCTAAGAAACTCTAGAAATCGGGTAATGATCGGATTTTTGGTGTGCATATAAACGGCTCAGTGAAGAGTCAGAAAGACGAGGCAACGAGTAGCTCAAGACTAGACCTGGCAGTTAAGTGTAGAAGTGGTCATGGCATCTTCTATGGGAAGCGTGCCCAAGCAACTTTTAGAATACATGAATCACTTTTCCAACACACCTGAGTCACAGAATGGCTCGTTACCAGGCCTCTGCAGAGCTGAATGACACGTGGATGAGGGAATTCAGCCATTTGATTCAGGTGTGTTGGTGAAGGGACGCATCTAAAAGTTGCAGGATAGTGGCTCTCAGGGACCGGACTTGGACCCCTGTTTTATGGTATATATCAGCTAACAGCATATTGATGGAAGGCAGGAATTGCCCCAATCTTGCAGGTTTTAGATGTTTTCCTGCTGCAACTGCGACTAAGGATGGCAATTAGCTTTGCTATAATCTTCCAAATTTACATTATGTATATTATTATTCAGTCTGTTTAAAAGTCAAACACATCTGATTCAAATTAAATGGTTCACCAACTTGTTAAGTCCTGTACAAGCCCCTACATGACTCATTAATTTGGATCAGATGTGTTGAAACAAAGAAACCTCTAAAACCTGCAGGATTGTGGCCCTTTAGAACCGAGTTGTCGGTGTGAGAAATATGCTCATAGCCTTAGTGGACATCCTCTCTTATTTACAGACATGTAGCTGTAAACACATCCTTCATGTTGGTGCATTGAGATACATTTAAAGGATGGAGAAGATGAGCTGGCGTTGGGTAGAGATGAGAGATTCCTCTTTGCAGATTTAGCCTTTACATGTCTGCTGTGAAGCGGTCTGTTACTGAAAAGGTGGGAGCGAGAAAACCGCTTTGATCCTCTTGTGTCTTATAACACATCAAATTATTCTCATAATAAACAGTTCTTAGCCTGTTATTCCCTGAGAGTTGGATCGCTGTTGTGTCATCCTGATGCAGTTGCACTCAGGCTTCCTCTTCAGATTAGGATGTTTCGTTTGTAACAACAAAAATGTTTCTTTAAAAAAGCTTTGATAAAGTGACACAACACAGTTACAATTCAGTCAGAAGTAAAGAAACTTCAGTTAGATGGGCGGTAGGATCCTCATTTTTTAAGCTGTGACATGTTCTGTAGCTCTAAACTGGTTTCACATCAAATCTCTGGACTGTTTTTTTCCCCCTTGAAATAGAAGAGTTTCCCAATAAAATAATTATATAAAAGTCTATTGAATGTTTCTATAACCAGAAGAGCAGAGAGGTGCTTCCTTTAATTTCCTCCTTGGATAAAACACAGGTTTTATGAGGTAAACAGAGATGAAACTTAAACATTTTCATTGCTGGAGAACTGGTTATTTAGTGAATGGTATCAGTAGGTGTGATGTAAGAAAATTTCCACCTTATGAATGTTGAAATGGGCATTTTGAGAGCTTGAAGACACAGAGGCTTTTCTGCTGTGAAGAAGTTTATGTTGCTGTAATTGAAGTGGTTGTTAAAATAACTACATTTAAACTGAAAGGTAGAATTTTTAAGGTTTAAAAGAAATATACTGAATAAACCTCTAAATTTCCTGAGATGATGAGGATTTGTGATGGAGTTTCTCATGTTCTGAAAAGCTGTTGTGATTGGGTATATGTAGAAAAGGTTTCCGATTACACTAGTTTATGAGTTGGACATCTCAAACTCTTCAGGTTATTCCAAATGTAGGAAAATCTCCTCCGTTAAGACTAAAAAACTTTCTTTTGATTTTAAATGATCTCATCAAGATCTTAATCAGTTCTCAGGTGAAAGCGCAACATGAGTTCTGTTTTCTGTGTGAAACTGACTGTAAGCTTCTGTAAGACTTCAGGTTTCCAACTCTCAACCTCTATCTGAATTATTCAAAGCCTTTTAAAAATGGTAAACCTGATTTTGTTTTGCCTTTGATTAAAAAAAAACACTGTATAATTCCAGATAATGTCGGAAACTAATTGGATGATGATTAAGTAATGGTGTCACCAGTGATTTGTCCTCAGAAAACAGCAGAAGACAACAATACCCATTTTGTTTGCCGTTTTACGTTTAATGAAGTTTGACAGCTGAAGACGATGGAAAATGAATATTGCTTTGCGTTTCTGCCGGCGATCCTAAAACTTAAAGAACTTTGAGTTAAGGATGTTTTATTATATAAGAAAACAAGTACAGATGTTGGTGCATGATCCATATCTCGATACCGACAGTGAGACTTACTGTTTCCATGGTAATTCTTGATTTTCTCTCACCCATCTGTTCTTGATGGTGACATTTTCTTCTCCCATTTGTCTTTTTTTGTTTATTCTTCTTTCCTCCAGGACTGGGTTGACCATATTAACACAGTCGACCACACAGCTGCCTGCAGGGATTTACGCAACAAGTGAGGACAATTTAATGTGATGCTGCTCTGTGTTCATGGTTAAGTGAAAGTATTATTACGTTAAAAAAAATTATTTAGTACTTATCTACGTTGGAGTATTGGGTCCACATTAAGAAAAATATTAACAGACTTCAGGAATAAAGTCATATTACAAGAAAAATTATTTTTTCAAGAATAATCTCGTAATATGACAAGAATAAAGTAGTACTGTTATGAGTCTTAAGTTGTAATAATTTGACAAGTTATTTTAGAAGGGAAAAATTGTGAAAATGGGGGCCGTGGAGCATTTTGTGTATATGTACTTGTGAAGCAAAGATTTCACCAACCTGGAGATAATTAAGCTTTTGGCACATCAGCACCACATTATCATTACTATCAGAAAAGAATTTGCAAGAAAATTTCTCAAGAAAGAAGTCGAAATTACAAATTTTTCAAATGATGACTTTTTTTTCTCATAACTTTATTCTCCAAGTCCCTGAAAAAAATATACCAAATGTGGCCCTAACGTTCCTTCATACTTATGGATTGTTTTTTTTCTTCTTCTGTTTTTGCCTCATGCTGTCAGACAGAATTTGCCATTTCCCTCCGATGTATCCAACCAGATCTTATCTAACAGCTGATTGTTTTTGTTTGAAGGTACCCTGACTGGAAGCCAAATCTACAAAGGTCAGTTGGATGATTGTTGCCGTGGCAGCCAGTGGGGCGTCCCAGTTTCAGCCGTTGAGCATTACAGTCCCTCCAGGAATTTGCATTATGGAATCGCAAATTCTGCACATCCTGCAACTTTGATCAATCACAGCTACATCATCAGCTTTACTTCCTGTTTCTGAAAATTGTTAACATACAAATGTGTGCAGGTTAATTGCATCACATCTGTAATTTAAAATGCCCATGAGGCTCCCTGCATGACATGTTCTCAGTGTTCGGGGAGGCGTTTAGTTCAACTGGTTGAGCGTTTGCATCACATAAAGAGGCTACAGCTTCTCGCCCAAATTGGACTCCTAGCTGGAAAAGACTTCCCTCTCCCTGGCCACATCCGCCAGCTCATCCGGGGGGATCCCGAGGCGCTCCCAGACCAGTCGAGATATGTAATCCCTCCAGTGTGTCCTGGGCCTACCCCAAGGTCTCCTCCCGGTGGGACGTGCCCGGAATACCTCCCCAGGGAGGCGTCCAGGAGGCATCCTGACCAAATGCCCGAGCCACCTCATCTGGCTCCTCTCGATGCGGAGGAGCAGTGGCTTTACTCTGAGCCCCTCCTGGATGACCGAGCTTCTCACCCTATCTCTAAGGGAGAGCCTGGCCACCCCGCAGAGGAAACTCATTTCGGTCACTTGTACTCTCGATGTCGTTCTTTCGGTCACTACCCAGAGCTCGTGGCCATAGGTGAGGGTAGGAACGTAGATTGACCGGTAAATCAAGATCTGACTTTTTGGTCGCAACAAAAAAAAAAAAGTGAAATCCTGGAGGGACTGAAAAGAGTTGTGTTAGTTGATTGTTGTTGTATTTTAGCCCAGTTTTGTGTTCAGTAGTCTGGTCCTAATGGGCCTGCATGTCTGTGTAAACTCCCAGCAGACTTTTATTACATAAACCTGAAATCTTGCATAGTTATGTTACTGAGGCAGCTTGGAGAGAATAAAGAAAGCAGATGTTTGTGCTGTTCAGGCTGCCATGTGTCAGTTTGCAGTTTTCTCTCTCTGAGGTGATTTCAAGGCTAGCAACTGTAGCTTTGTGTGGTCCGTGTTATTTTTCTAGTCGGAGTGGCCAATATGGCAGCAGGGCTCTGTGGGATCCCAAGGATGGCTCTCCATTTCGGTCCACATCTCGGCCCCTCTCCCGTTCTCCAAGTCCTCGGCATCGGATGGACACCCATCCTCACAGGAGGGCATTCTCCCCCCACCGTCACCAAAGGCTTCCTCACTACTCCGGTAGGCTTCATACCCTTCTTCTATAAAGTAGAAAAAGTAATAAATGAGTGAAAACTTGATTATTTACCCTCAAAGTTGGAAAAGATTTATTAATTATAAAAGATCTTAATAATAATTATAATAGATGTTATTGGCTTTCACTGTTCTTCTGTATCAGAGTTGAGACGCTCATTGATAAATGAAGTGTGTGTGTGTCCTCTTCCGGTTTAACCATCTTTGTTTTTGTTGTAACAAAGAACGCAGCCATCGGTTTGCCCACCACTACTCCAGCTTACGCAGTCCCTCCTTTTCCCACCGAACGTCCTCATCCATCAGAGAGAACTGGTCTGAGAGGGGGAGCAGATTGGGTTAGTCTTCCTGGTTTTACTTCTACACACAGTCTGTGCACGTGTTTCAGTGCTGTGAACAAGACTCCAGAAACACTTTTTGAGTTTTTTTTTTTTTTTTTTCAGATTTATGTTGCCTCTCCCCCTGGGGCGGGTGGGGGGGTTAACATTTGCATCGTTTGTGTATGAAAGAAATGATCATGATGTTTGTGTTTTTAGATTGTTGTTATATTTGATGTGTGAAGGCTTTTTTTAATTCTCTTTTATGCATAAATTGTTTTTAATATGTAAAGCACTTTGAGTCGCCCTAGCATGAAAGGTGCTTTATAAATAAAATTTGATTTGATTTGGATCTACAGGGAGCTTTTCTCGCAGTGGTCTGAAGCGTCCTCATGACGGTTTATATAAGAGCTCTGCTGATGCCAGCCACGCACCATCCTCCTCTGCAGCAAGTCTCAGCTCCAAACATCCTCCCTCTAAAAGTGTGAAGAGCGCGACGAAGCCAACAGTCAAAACAACCAAGACGGTGCGCATCAAGGCCGCTGACACCTACACAGACACAACTCTTAGCACAGTTGTTTGAACATCAGTAAATTTTCTGTAATGTTGAGAAAATGTGTGATTGTGGGTTAAAATGATGCTGTTTGTGTCCAGTCTGTGAAACCTCCACCAGCCAAGAAGAAAAAGAAGACAGTGACCCCAGCCTCTCAGACCTCATGTGTTGCAAACCGTCTGGTTTACCTGACAGGCATCCCAACGGATGCTACAGAACAGGAAGTTACCGACTTGGTCGGGTCCTTTGGAAAGATTAATAATGTGATCCTGATGCCGTGCTCTGAGGAAGAGAGCGAGAAGGACCAAGGGCAGAAGGTAAGTTCAGCTATCAATGATACAGCTGAGGCCATAGTTTCTGTCTGTGACGTCATGACTGTGATGTCCTCGCTTGTTGCAGGCGTCTGTGTGCATGATGAAGGCCGAGGACGCCCAGGCCTTGGCTTCCTCTCCAAACCTCTGCATCAGAGAGAAGGCAATCACCGCTTCTGTAGCCAAGGTATGAGGCTCTAATGGTGTATCCTGTCCTCATGTTTCGCGGAGCCTTTAAGAACATTTGAAGCGTAGACCTACGTGGTGGGATTGTTGCAGTCCCATTTCTAAATTTTCTTTTAAAATAATGTTTTCCACTTGATCTGCTTCACATAAAGTGAACTTCATACGCAGTAAGATCTGAGTTGTGAGTTTAACTGGAGACACACACACACAGCTTTCCAATAATCTATTGGCATCTGAAGCTGTCATTTTGATGTTTGAATTACAGCCCCTCTTGGCAGACTAAATCAGACTTAGTAACATATACAGATCGGTTTCGACTGCAGACAGTCGCACACGGCAGCAATGGGCTAATTTGAGATGAGATCAGCTGTTCACAGGAATCTGCCAGGGTGAATTAAAGAAATAACACCGCTGTTCAACCTTTCCTCCTCCATGACTTAAGCCCTTATAATCAACATTTCAGCCAAAATGTTTTATTTTTGGTCCCACAATTAGGGATGTTACAATTATGGTTTCTCTTGGTACGATTAGTGTCAGAGAAATTATCACAATTATTCTGTATTGAGTCATTTCCCAACACTAAAAATGTGTAAAATCCCATAGACACTTCTTATTGGTATTTAAGTTTTATTTATTTTTAACTTTACAAAGCAAAATTATGTAGAAACAAAATTGAATAACCAAGAAGTGTCATTCCAACAAAATCCCATCTGCTGTGTTAAAGATAAATAAATCCTACATATTCACTTTGGATGTCCTTCAGAGAAAACCGACAGAAAAGGCTACAGGACCTCTACCTGGACATGGGAGGCTTCTTTCTGGAAACTACATTATGAAAATGGTTTTGAACATTTCTTTTCAACCTGAGTAGAGAATTTAGAAACTCAGGAAAAGCATATAGCTAGCTTTGGCTTCCAGACGTCCTTTACCAGAATAGCTCCTGTTCGACACATAGATAATACAGGGACAGTGGAAATAAAGAAAACTGCATATCTGGAATTATATACACTTTCCATAAACCGATTTGATGCTGCAGTATGATTTAAGAAGTGTTCCTTTAATTTTTTTGAGCAGTGTATGTACTCTATGTCGGTGATTTGTAACCTGGAATCTTGGCCCAAAAAGTCTTACATTTTAGTTGAAAAACTCGGATCTACACCTTTTACCAGGGGACTAAAAAAAGTATTAATAAGTCCCAGCCAGCGCAGATCACCTGCTGCATGGCTTTGTGTTGCGTGCTTCCGATGTCTGAAAGGGACGGTGGTTCATCCGATCACACGTTAACAGCACTAATTTACATGAGAACACGATGATGATGACTAAATTT
>JBBBVU010000004.1:839062-851173 GCA_037177055.1 Atherinosoma microstoma
TAATATAATATAATGTAACATTGTCAAAACACTTCATTTAAAACAAAGCTTCACAGTACATGTACATATTAGGGATTTTTTTATTTACATTCAGGTAAACAACGACAAATGTTTGGTCCTAATGGAGAAAAGGGAGACATGCATTGAGTCAGAATATAATTCACATCCACAATCAACATTAAATAAACAGAAAATGTACTCAGACATCATCAGTCAATAACATGGCTTTGGTGGACAGCAGCCATCAGATGTTCCAACATTTCTACCATCTGGTTACTGGTATGAGAAAGTGTGGAGGACGCTTTAAACCTGATCAGCTAACAATCACGTCAGCCATGAATTCTACTTCTTATTGGAGAGTTTAAAGATAACATAAAGTCATCTGTTGAAACGTTGAGGTTGAACAGGAAGGGGATCTTTCATCTGGGTAATGATCTCACTGCGATTTGGTCAAAGCTCAGATTTTAATCTCACTGAAGTTTGCGGGGATTTGAAAAGTTCAAACTAAGTGAGAAAACCCTGAAACAGCTTCCAGCTGGAGAAATGCTGAATGGAAGAGAAGTCAAACATTTCACTCAGTTGTCCAGGAGACAGGAGTGTGTGTCTGATGGAGACGCAGGTGAAAGTAAATGCTTTTTAAATTAATTCAATAGATTCAGTAAATGTTTAGAAGTGAGAGATACATTAAAGTAAATATGTTTAATCTGCAGGCACAGTTCAAGGATTAAATGTTTGATTGTCTGGACCGATTAATAAAGCCAACAATTTCTCCAACATGATCATGTTTTTTACATGAAGAAACGGTGATGATGAAAATAAAAGAGGTATTTTTATGTTGTGCTCCCGCAACAATAACAAAAAGCTCGTTAACAACGTACTCTGCTTGAGTTGAAAGTAGCATGCACTTTATGCAAGGACACATTCATCATTATCTCATTCAGGTTGTAGGTTGCTTTCTATTAAAGTCTGATAGCAGAGAGAGGAATCATTTAAACCTGCTGAGCGGTCATGAGTGGTTCCTGCAGGAGAATGGAGGCCAAGTGAGGAAAGGAGGCCAGAAAACAGTCATCATCCAAGCAGAATCATCATTAGCGTCAAAATATTCCGTTAAAACAGCTGCACGGACAAAAGTATTTCCCCCCCTGACATTTTTTTATATTTGTGGCGTCGCTGCCTGAAGACTTTTTGAGATTTTATGGAACAAAATTAATAGTCTAATTTTTTTTTTAAAGACATATGGAAGACTCGATATCCCTCTGAGCATAAATAAATCCATTATTATAGTAGAAAGAATCTGATGAAACAAGAAAGACACATTTATGGAGCAACCAAGGAGAGGATCAGTGAGAGAGGAAGGTCAGGAGCTCCACAGCAGACGTCTGCTCAAGCCTGAAGAGAGGGGGGAAAAGAAAAAAGGTTTTTGGTCCTTAAGGGGTCATTAAAAAGGATTGTTGAGTCTCTCCATCCATGTGGCAAAATAATCTTTCTGATCATGAAGGAAAACACTGCAACACGTCACTAAGGATGACGGTGTGGGGATATTTTTCATCAGCAGGGCCTGGGACATGCGTTTGACCTGAAGGAATGGTGTACGGTGCTAAATTCAAGCAAAATGTGGGAGAAAGGTTTCGAGGGAATTTAGGGGATGAAGATTCATTTTTCAGCCTGATTTTCAGATGGAGGAATTCTGCCTTGAAGAGCTGGTGAAATACCAGAGTATGGATGGACTGTGGGTGGTGAATACATGTTCTCCTAATTCCTTTCCCCTTCATCGTATCACATCTACAAATTTTACAAACCTTTAAAAGCTTTATAAGCATGCTGTGTTGATCAAATTATATGAAAATGGATGTTAAAATCCATTTTAATTCAAGGACTCAAGGCTGAAAAAATATGGAAAACTCAAAAGGGGGTAAACATTCCTGTTTGTACTTGCAGTGAGGAGCAGACATCGCTGACCCAGATCTGCTGTATAGAGATACAGGGGTACAATTTAAAAATAAATTTAAAGAAATTATCTCTTCATTCAAAACAAGCATAAATATTTTTCTTCTATCTCCTTGGTCTGGCAGCATGATGTTCATCTAATGAAACACTGTCCAGTTTAGAGTAGAACAGATGATCAACGTGGTACCCGAACATCTTAAAGGGTAACTGATTAAGGCTTCCTCACAACTTATTACAACAGGTGTGATCCTGCTGATGACTTATTTCTCCTGGCAGTGGCTTGGTTTGTGCACGTGTGTTTGTGTGTGTGTGTGTGTGCATGTGTGTAAACTGGGTCGTGTCCATGCTGGTTTATTTCACCTCTCCAGCAGCAGAGGCTTCATGGCTATCTAACTGTGAGCTGGTGGTATTTAAACTTTTTTTTATTTTTTTGTTGATGAGCCTCATTAATAAAACAAATATCATGATTCAGCATCACAGCTGTAGAAACTCATCCTTTTAAAATGAAAACATACCATCACAGATCCAACATTTCCAAGTCAAATAAAGTGGTTTGTAGTCCAGAGGACGGATGTAGATGTTCTACACACCACTGTGACCTCCAACGCAATTACTGAGCTATACTCTTATAGACATATAAGTACACATAGATAGTAAATGTATGTTTCTTCTCTTTATGTTTTCTTCCGATCACTGCTGTGCTTTTTGTGAGCGTCTCTCTGGGACCCCAGGCACCTCACTCCCTCCAGCAGCATTGGGGTCCCGTGATGTGGGTCTGATAGATGAAAACATTTAAACACAAGAAGACTGATGTTAAAAGACAGCTTTTTCACCTGTCCATGAGCAAGTGGGTTTCTCAACCCACCAATCACACACATATTTATAGAGAACTTATTATACATAAGGATATTTAACATGATATCATGCTCATCTGCAACATGCAAATGCAAACTTACTAACATGTAAGTCTTTCCAAGAGTCTTCACAGCGGAAAAGTGTCAGTTCAGCTTGTGATTCAGTTTCTGTGAGTCCACCTACCGATGACTCTGGCCTGGAATCTGATCTTCAGACTGATGTCTTTCCTCCCTCTGGTCACCAGAGTGATCTCCTCCTGCACCACCCCTTCCTGGTGAGTCCGGTACTCACAGCTTACCCTTGCTCCTCCTGCAGAGTCGGGGAGAGTGTTCAGCACAAATATGCTCCCTACCCATCATCTGAGTAGCATGTTCAGTTCAGATGTAGGTGGAAATAAGTCTTATGTAGGCGAGATATCTTGCAGCTTTTTATTAAAGGCAGAGTTTTTCCAGTAGAAAACCACGATTGTTCTAATATCTACTGGAAAACTGAAATTTCGAAAGGACGTGAAGATACGAAACATGCTGCGTTACATAAAAGTTGGCATTGCTACCGAGCTGCTAATGCAGTATACATAAAATTACTTTATTTATTCAGGAACCCCTGCAATGCACTGGTGGCCAGTCAAGGCTTCTATCCTGCCTCTCACCTGGTAGTTGCTGGGATATGATTTGTTAAATTAGATCATGATTTTTCCCTCGAGCATTCCTCAATTCAACCTTGGTCATCCCCATAAATTAAAAAGGCCTTAAATCCACAATTCATACTTTAATATCCCAACAGAGATTTCTCTTGATAAGATCAAAAACATTTGGGAGGAAGAACTGATCATGAGAATTAGGAGGCTGCAGCAGCTCGAGTAAATAATAGTAGGCTACATCCTGTTCTAGTTTAAAACAGTACCAGTTCAGGGTTGTTTATCAAATATATTTTACCAGCTGCAAACTTTCCAGGATGTATCCTAATATTCATGTTGTCTGTAACAGACATCATTGGCCGGTTTCAGGGCTTAGAGTAGGCCAGGACTAGGCCTTAATCTGTACTAGTTAAGACATCTCAGTGGATTTCCTAATCTTGGTTTAAGATTGTTTTAGTTAGTGTAGGACTATGTAGTCTTTAAGTGATGTGAACCTGGTGATAATAAAACTCAGAAAGAAGTTAAAAACACCACGTACTAGTGCAAATCTGGAAAAAAACAAAACAACGGCAGTGGTAAAAAAAACTTCCTGAGAAGATGTTATTTAAGCAACTTGTGCCAAACGACACAATCACTGAAAAGCTATTTCATTTGCGTTGAATACAATGCAAATAAAACTGTTCAAGTCACTAATATCTGTTCCACACTTCTCATATTTATACTTCCTGGTGAATCTGGAGAAAATTAATTATACCCTAAGGGTTCACCTTGAAAATATGAGACCTGTGGACCTGTGACTGACTATATAGGGAAATTGAAGAGTATAAATTACAGGATAAATGAAACCATCAATGATGCACCGTCTGCTAACATGTCATCATGTCCCTTAGAGGTTGTTTTGCATTGCATCTACATGCTCTGTTGTATCGCCACATGTTGTAAATCCCAATCAGCATTTAACAAACGGGCAGATTGAAGACCATGACTTCATTTTTCCAGAATTTATAGAGGTGACCAGAATACAACAAAAAAAGAACAAATAAAAACATAAATCCAGCAATTTAAAAAATAAACCAAGCACATCTAAAGGTAAGTGTAACAGCTCAGCCTATTTCAATTTTTTCTGTGTGTGTTTGTTCTCTCATCTAAGCTTGTTGTATAAAGAGCTCTGCAACAGTCACCTCATTCCCAGTTTGGAAACCATCTGCTGCAAGACCGCCTCCTGCCAGCATATGCACCATCAGGCTACCCCAGCAGCTAAACAGCCACATCCATCTCAGTGCAAGATTGGACTAGTGATACACAGATAAATTCCTCTGATATCAGCTATTTATTTTCTAGAATCATTCTCATATTAGACTATGGATGGTTTAGTCCAGAGGTCTTCAGCAGGGGGTCTGTGGAGGTACTGCAGGGTCCTGAAGTTTTTGGTTGATTAGACCAGGGGTCGCCAATGAACCACTCTGAGGTTCGATGGCTTTAAGGTGGAACCGTGTTGTCATGTTTGCTGATCTACATACATCTATCTGGAAGTTTTAACTTCTCCTAAGTTCATAGAACTGCTGCAGAGTGACAATGTCACACACTTACAGATGTCTGCAAAATTATTCATACCCTTCCATTAAAGAAAAGGCAAAATTCACAATAGTCAGTCAAATAACTGGAGGAAAAAGTAATAAGTAAAAAATTCGCTAAATCATAATTTAGTGAAATAAGACATTGTTTTTTAATTTAATTGAGTTGAAAAAGTAATAAAAAACAGACAAAAAATACGGTCCTGGACCAATGAGAACACTTTGCTGATGAGCAGTGAGCCAGAATACCTGTCAACAGGTGTAGACGTCACAGAAAACACCTGATTGCCTCAAAGGATTGTTCAACAAAATATTAGTTTATGAGTGATGTAACGTACATTATTTTATCATATTTTTTGCTTGTTTTTTTTTTATATTTCTATTGAACCACAATTCAAAAACATTGTCATAATTTTCAGAAATTTTTTGTTTATTATTACTTTGGTCAATTTCCTCTTATTTCAGTGACAGCTGTTTTGTTTCCTTCCTTAATGGGACGTATGAATCATTTTGCAGACATGTGTAACAGTGCAAGGTCACAGTACACATGTCAGTATGATGGTCCCTGCTCCATTTCTGGAGCGGTTTGGGAGTCTGAAAAATGTTGAAGACCCCTGGTTCAATAAACTGGGGTAAATATGTAGTGTTTTATTAACAGGAACACAGTGGGAAGAGACAATACCCCTGATACTCAGTTCGGTTCCACGATCCAGCAGGTTTTCAATGTATTCCTGCTTCAACATACCGGCATCAAATTAAATGGATCTAACCATCAATCAAGTTGTGCACAATGACTCATTAATTTGAGTCAGGTGTGTTGGAGCAGGGATACATGGAAAAGCTGCTGGTTTGCAGCCGTCGTAGGACCGAGTTGAGTATCAGTGGACTATACTGTCAAGATCTCGACTAAATGATACCCAGTTCGTAGGAACAGCTTATGTCTGGAAGTCATTTGAGAATGTGAGCAATTACTTTGGTATTTATTTATTTAATGATGTATTTTACTGGTTATTTCTATTTGAGTCACAGCGATCCATATATATATAAAATGGAGTGTATGTAAACTTTAAATTTCTTTACCCTTAGTTCTGGATGTTTTCAGAGGGATTTTCCAAACATGTTACGTTTTTGTGCAAAATATAGGTATAGTCGATACCAGCCTGAGTTTTATTTGGTGGTGGATTGGGAAATAAATCAGAGTTATCACACATCACCACTTTATAATTAAAGCAATGAGAGTAAAACGTCCCATCCACACGAAACTGTTTACAAAGAAAATCTCCATCCACATAAAAACGGAGACGTAATTAAAATGCTGGAACCAAACCAAAAGGTGGCGATCTCCCATCCACCTCTGAAGCCATGTAAGCCAATCAGAAGGCTGACAAAAACATGACTGATTTCCTCAAATCCCAAAATAAGTGTTGTTTATGAGTGTGAGTGTCCCCAATATCTCCTTGTTACTCCTTTGGTCTTCCGTACAGACGGTGACTAACTGAATATTAATGCAAACACTTTAACAGTCATGTTAACAAGGTTACATCTGCTGTTGTCATGGAAACAAAGGAGTAAACTGGGGATGTGTGATGCAAGGCACACAGATGGCAGCACAAAATCTGACGCTATTCTGTCTGAAAATCTTTCCCCTGGAAGGATTTTTCCTAAAAGTTTGTTTTCAGCTCCCCAAAGCTGTGTTTGCAGAGCTACGGAAGGCCAAAACACAGAGAAGTGCCTGCAGTAGTCAGAATACGGGTGTATGTGTGGACAGGGCTTCGGTATGAATGTTTTCCTTTGTCAATGCCCGAACTCACCCTCCTGTGTGGAGTTGATTCGGTGGACCCGGAGGCTCTGCGGTTTCCGGGATGGAGAGCAGGAAGGAAGACAGGAGAGCTCTTTACCCAGTGTGGGGACGTCTGGGACGGTGAAGACAACCTCATAACAATGATGGCTCTTCAGGAAACCAGCCTTCACAGACAGATAGAGGTGAAGACCAAAGGGGGGGCGGGGGCAAAAGAAACTGATGGAATTAGGACAGGAGAGATAAAGAATAAAGCCCTGACAGAGCTGGTTTGGGTATTATTCAGTGACCTACATATTCAAGAACATCATTAGCTGCAAATCCACTGTGAGCACATGTGGATGAATCTGCTTAAGATCAGAAAAGAGTCGCTCCTTCTCCTTTGTTTTTTCTCCTTTTGTTGTCCCTTTTCCTACAGTCAGTGTTTGTCAGAGCCGTGAAGCGCAGCGTTATGGGTACCAGGTGAACAGGTACATCACATCTAACCTGTCAGAGATGTTAAAACAACCAGCGCTCATAATCACATTCATTCAGACTGCTGGGCTGGAAATCTGAAATATTATTCACTTAACATGTCAGAATATCTGTGTTTCTAAATATTCCTGAAATCATGATTATTTCCAGATTTACCAGATTTTTGGCTCAAACATTTTGGGTCGTCCTTTGATTATAATTAATCTCTTAAAAAGAAATACAACCATGTCTGACAAAGATGTGGGGTGATCTTTTTCCTTACTGACCACACCCCTCACGTTGGACAGCTGGAGCTGCTTTCTAACTTCTTCCTGTAGTCCTCCTTGCACTTCTTCATCTTTGTTTTAAGTTTTTTTTTGTATTGCCTTCAATAGCTCCCTGTCTCCCTCCCTGGAGGCTTTGTTTTTATGTTTTACAGCTTATCAGGCCTCTAGTGAACCAGAGATTGTAACAGGGGAAGCACTTCCCTGTACTTGTTGGGACGATGCTGTCCATACTCATTCATGGCATGTTGTCGTCTCCATGTATGTCACAGAGGGCACTCCAGTCTGTGTCCTCCAAGCACCCTCTCAGAGAATTAGGCCATGTTTTAATAGTCTGTGTGATGATGACTGGTTTCTGCTGAATGATGGTTTTGTAGGTGGAGGTGAGAAGAACCAGATTATCGTCTAAACTGATCTGAGGAGGCAGGCAAGATGAGCTGGAAGCATAAAATAAGTCCAACATCTTATTTTCTCAGGTGGAGCAGCTGACAAACTGTTGGAATGTCGGTAATGTTGCAGAGAGGGAGACGTTGTAGTCTCCAGAGATCATAATGAATGTGTTAGGATGCTGTGTTTGTAGCCTAGCAACGACAGAGCTGATGACCTCACCGCCTGTGTCTGAAGCGGTACCAGGTACAATATAAACTGCTACAAGGATAACCCGGGTAATCTCAAAAACTCACAGCTAACAGTTCCATGTCCCTTGTGCAGATCTTATCCTTTAGGGTGACATGTCCAGGATGGAGCCAATGTTAGTTAAGCAGTACAATTCCATCTCTCTTTATCTTTCTGCTGATTTTTTTATTGCTCACAGTCTCAAAGCAGTGAAAAAACATGAGAGTCCGGGATGTGTTCATGCAGCCATGTTTCAGTGAAGCACATAACACTGTATTCCCTGTATTCTGTTTGAGACCTTGTTAGTACCTCAAGGTCCATTTTGTTAGCATGCAAGCTCACGTTTTCCATCAGAATTGTCAGAAGAAATAGTTTAAATTTCCACCATTTTCCTCTCTGCCTCGTTCTTGCCCTGCATCCTCTTCGCTTCCTCTTCACATCGTTTGGGATTTGGTGTGTTAATTTGCTGATGAATTAGTTTTTTGGAGAGCTTAATCAATTGATCCTGCTGATAAACAACTCTTCTGTTGCCATGGAAACTCATCATACCAAGTCTTGAAAGAGTCTAATGTACACTGAGAAATCATTTGAGCAGCACAGCCTCCGAACCAACGTGGAAAAGATCTTCAAACATGAATTTGACAGTGATTGTCTTGAAAAAAAGTTGTTTGTATCTAAATAATGAAAACGTACGGTTGGAAAAAACAAAAATGTTGTAAATAATTTGAATCGGCTCATCCTGCTCTAAACAAAGTCTTTTACAGTAATCAAATTTTTGGATCACTTCCTTTTTATGACTTCATGAGGAGCCCTGAAGGAACCTCCATAAATTTCATTATTTGAATGATTGGAACCAAAAACAATCATGAGAAATTTTCCAGGTACAAAAACGATGACCACATACTCTGACCTATAATCAGCTGGTTGACTAGCGCTACTTGTTGCATATCATGATAACTAATGAGATTCTCTCTGCTCCTTATCTCCCATGTATAAACATATGACAGTACTGCCATCATTAACATATTTGTCCTCTCTCAGCAGACCTCGCTGGATCAAATGTGGCTTATAAAAAGAGACACATAAACACACCTTAACCAAGTAGCTGCCATCCTTCTCCAGGACTGCGATGAGAGAAGAGAGGTTCGACTGGTCATCTCTCCGTGTTGGAGAGCCAGGAGGCTCGTCATCGTCAGGGAAACGCACCCCCCCAGCTTTAGAGGTAGAGCCTAATGATGGAGGGTATCGTTCAATGTCTAAGGCCAGAAAATTTCCAAACAGCAGCTATGGTGGTTTCATGCCGTTAGCAAACAGTAAAGTTGTACTTCCATTTAGTCCATTAAAACTGTTCTTTGTTGAGTGAGTCATCTAATGACAGAGCTGTACAGATTGTCTGTTGATCTTTTTTTAAACATTACAACTGTTTCTAGTATTCTAGGCAAAAAAAGTAGACCAAACAAATAAAAAAGTACATGATTTTACAAAGACAGGGCCTCTAGCATAATTAGCTGTTGCTCATACACAGAAGTCCAATACACACAGGACGAGACGTGTGTTTTGCATCATCCCCCTCACAGGCTGTAGATTATTTTTAATTCTCTTCTTCAGTGAACGTATTTTCAGCATCTGAACTCAAACAGTTTATCCAGTTCTGGACAGAGTACAACAAACAGTCTGGCAGCAGAAGCTGAACCCTGGTGTTTCCAGTCACACTGAACTCTGTAAAGGCCCAGGGAGTAGGACTCACAAACATTGCATCACATTTACCTTTTCTTCCTGTTGCCATGGCAATGTGGTTAGGAATTGGGTAGTCTCAGCCAATATGGTCTTGATATCATCACTGACCTGAGGTTGGAAAGAAAAATCAGAGAAACTCAGCATTGGATATTTCAGATGGTGCAGACTGACTACAACTATTAAAGTTAAAACTTCGTCTAAAGCCTGAAATATTTCTGTTGTTCCAGACTTCTTCAAAGTTCTGCATAAGAGATCAGCGAGTATAAAGTGCCACCATCCTGACCAATCAGCTCTCTTGGAAAATGGCCTGCCAATTTTTTTTACAAGATTTCAATGACGTAGGCGAAATAAAACCTTCACGACCACTTTGAAGTATGTTTTTGTTCTCGTAGCCTACTTGACTTGTTACCAAGTCTATTTAGCTCCACTAGGGTTGCATTTGAAATAACAAAGTTAATAATAATGATCACACATGGCAGAACCATAAATTTATGGAACGCACAACTCGTGCCGTCACGGGAATTCCAACAAAATAAACGGGATGGTGAACCTCTAAAAAACTCACTTGAAACTAGAAGCATAGCTACTGTATAGCAGACTTCTGCCTAGCCATTTCATTTATTTATTTTTTTGCTGCCAGTGATTGTGGGCATTATTTTTAGTCAGAAGTTCTAATGGCACAATTATCCCTATCTCACCATAGTAAAGAATCCTGAAAGAATTCCTGGATCCAGGCGGTGATCAGGATCATCCCCAAAATCTATCACTTGTTCCTCATTCCATTTCAGAGATATACCTGAAAATGTTATCAAAATCCATCCATTACTTTTTGAGTTATGTTGCTAACAGACGGACGGACGGAGCTAATTTGTATTGTTGACTTTATTTTTCTCTAACAATTGTGTGAGATAGGGAATGACGGGATTATTTAAAAATTGTGTTATAATGTTGATGTTATTTTATATTTTTCCTAACTAAATGTAAAGATTTAAATTTCTCTGTTCTGCCATTCAGTTTGTTATTTAAAAAATGTTTTATTTGACAAAAATCTTTATACTGGTATCATTATGATCATAATTAGGTTCAATAATTAAAGGCAAAATCATAAAGTGAATGTGAAATTTCAAGTAAAAAACTATCTGTATCGATATCAGTATTGATGATATTTGCCCTGATTTACTAACAAATTTTTGTATTAAGAGTCTGACATTTTCTGCCAGCATTCCTTCCTGGCTGTTGCTGCGGCAACAGTGTTGCTTTTGGCCTGGATGATGTGTTTAAAACATTTCTGTTCTCATGCACCTATGCATGAAATCTGCACAGTAATTTTGAACTTATCTTGCTTTTAATCAATTTAATCTGTGATTTTTTATTTATTTAATTGATTTTTTTAATAACTTTATTGTGATTTTTTGCTATTTGTTGTTGCCTTTTACTACTTTCTGATGCTTTCTTTGCACTATCTGTAATGCTTTTAATGTTTTATGTAAAGCACTTTGAATTGTCTTGTACAGGAAATGTGCTATATGAATTAACCTGGTCTGCCTAAATTCTTCACAATTCTGAAGAATAATTGTCCTCTCCTCCACGGTGACGTACGCTGCTATGCAGCCTGCAGGGATTCTCCATGGTGATTGGTCAGACGTTGCAGATTCCGTCCCTTTAATGTGAGCACGCACTGATCAAGATGTAAATATCCTGGGTTGAATTACCAAGTTGATAACCAGCTTTGTAGTACAGCTTATCCGGATCCTGAATGTCTTGGTAAGTCAACCCAGGTAGCAGAGAGATTCCCCCTTGCATGTTAACCATGCTTGGTACAGACAGACAGACAGCTAAGTTAGAAACCACCAACAGAGCCAGAAACCTGGGTGTAGTCCTGGACTCAGACCTGAACTTCAGTAGTCACATGAAGACAGTTGTGAAGTCAGCCTACTATCAGTTAAAGAACATATCGAGGATTAAAGGACTGTTGTCTCCAGGATTTAGAAAAACTTGTCCATCATTAATCTTTGGTAGACTAGACTACTGTAACGCTGTCCTTACAGGTCTCCCTAAACAGTCCATCAGTGGCAGTTAGTCCAGAATGCTGCTGCTCGAGTCCTCACTAAGACCAGGAAAGTGGATCATATACCACCAGTCCTCACTAAGACCAGGACCTGGATCATATAACACCAGTCCTCACTAAGACCAGGAAAGTGGATCATATAA
>JBBBVU010000004.1:862975-876830 GCA_037177055.1 Atherinosoma microstoma
TCTCTCTCTCTCTCTCTCTCTCTCTCTCTCTCTCTCTCTCTCTCTCTCTCTCTCTCTCTCTCTCTCTCTCTGTCTGTAGCACTGTCATTTTTTATTTCTGCTTCCAAGAAACACATTAAAGCAACATGCTATCCATAAAGTTTGAAAAATACTGAAATGCTCTTTTAGGGGAAGAAAAAACCGGTGCGCTCATTATTATTACCTCGCAGAAAAAGTCAGTAAATGAGTGTTTAATGGATTTGTTGTTGTAACAACACTTCTTGGTATCAAATCTGGAAAGTCTGTTTATTGACCTTTTTAAATGGAGCCACATTTGTAAGGTAAATGTATTTGTGGGTAGGGATGTTATGATTCTAGATTTTCTTGGTATGGTTTTTGTCAAAGATATAATTACAAATTCTGTGTTAATTAATTTCCTAACACTATAAATATGTCAAATAACATGAACATTCCTTTTATTCATTTTTATCTTTTAATGTCAACATAACTCAATAACATAGAAACATAGAAACAAAGTAACCAATAAGTCTTATTCCAACTGAATCCCCTCTGCTGTGTAAAGAATAAATTAATCTTTCTTATTAACTCTGGATTTCTCAGAGTAAACAGATGGAAAAGGCTACAGGGCCTCAACTTGGACTCAGGAAAAACACCTAGCTAGCTTTGATTTCCAGCTGTCCTTTAGCAGAATATCTGCTGTTTGACCCGTAAATAATACTGGAACAGTGAAAATAAAGAAACAAGGCCACATATCTGGACTTGGATACGCTTTCCTCTATGGACCATCAAACACTAGCTGCGTTTACATGGAGCACTTTTGATCCGATCGGACGTCCAATCAGAATAAAACTGTGTCATATAAACACCTCAGCTGATCCGATCGGCCTCGATCGAAAAGAATTTCTGATCCGATCGAGAGGGGTTGTTTAAACCTTTTCACGATGGGGTCAGCAGGAAAAAATCAGCATATAAACACTCATTCCGATCAGTTCCGGGTGGATGTTGTTTCTGCGCATGCTAGAAACCACGTGGGGGTTACGTGACGCAAAGAGTTTCATTGAAGACTTGAACAATGGCAGCAGCAAAACAGAACGGGATTGTGGCGGATACTACGTTTATGTTGAAAGCTGAAAGAGTTTCAGGATTATTGAGCTTTTTGAACCGGTTAAAAGTTTCAAAATAAAAAAAGTGAATCTGCTGATATGTTTCAGACATAATCGTTTATGGAAAATGACAATATTGATGGATCTTTACGATTAATTAATTATGAGTTTTAATATCAAAATGAAGTGTGAACTTAACTAATGGTGGCATCCCTATTTATGGGATGAACAGCAGAGTTGGGTATGTGGGTTGTACGCATAAAAACACTTGCCTAATCTTCTCTGTCTATGCCGTCAAAGCTGTAACAATTCACAACAATAATTAAGACAAATTTCCTGACTCTGTCCTAAGTTTGGATACTCCTTGTCTTTTGATAATAACAATATTAATCAATGAAAAGTGGATCCTTAATTCAGGGCAGCTTTATTGCTTCCTTCATAGTTATGGGTGGAAAGAGGGTCAATACGTTATTTTGAATAATAAAAACAGAAGCTATTTGCCATCATGAAGCTAACTGAACTTTGTTTGTCTCCTCTCTCAACAGAGATGGATAACGCTCATACTAAGACTGTGGAGGAGGTTTTGGGCTTTTTCTGTGTAAATGAATCTACAGGTCTGAGCTGTGAGCAGCTGAAGAAAAACAGAGAGCGATGGGGACCTAATGGTACAGATCTTTTCTTTTCCTTTTGGCTTCTACGGCTTCTGTTATTATCTGTCATTCAGACCACATCCTCTAAACACTGGCCAGCTTTTTACAGGCTGGTTCGTTGAACAAAAATCAACCGAATCCTATATTTGTTTTTATTTTTAAGTGACTGAGATGTTTCACCTTCCCCGCCTCTTCAGTGGCACCGCCCCAACCCCGCTACAGGGTTAATTGTGTTTAAAGGTCAATGACAGAAAATTTTAAGAATCGGAAACTGTTTCTATGTAATCACTTTATTGAAATAATTTATGTTTTTATTCTCAATGATCCATTTATATCTTATTGTCGTGGGTCAACATACATGGCAGCTGCCGTATTTGTGCCACCATTTTCATTACGGTGTCTGAATGGAGAAAAAACTCTGTGTGTGTGAAGCTTTAAAACTGAAGTACTGGCAACGTTTGGGTTAAGTAAAGGAATCATAGACCGTTCACATGGACACAATGTTGAAGTAGTTACCTGTACTTGCACCTGAGACTACAGCTGGGGCGATACTGCAAATTAAGTAAACCCAGGGCAAGTATCGCCGATACTGATACTTTTTGCTTGAAATTTCCCAATCATTTAATGATTTTGTCTATTGTTATTGATCATAATTGTTATCATAATGAAACACAGTATAAAGATTTTTGTCAAATAAAACATTCTTTAATGAACAAATTGAATGACAGAACAGAGATTTAAATCTTAGCATGTTTGTTTGTAAACAACATAAAACAACATCAACAATGTTAAAAAATATTCAAATAATTCCGTTATTCCCTTTTATCTCACACAATTGTTTGAGAAAAATAAAGTCAACAATGTAAATTCGTTAAACAAAAGCAAAAACTGCTATTCATTTAGCTCTCATTCATATTCTTTGGCTTTTTTCCAAAGTCCTCTTCAAGAAAAAGTATCAATCTCATCACGCTGGTATCGATCGATACAGATACTAGCATTGGTATCAATACTATCGATATTTGGATCGATCTGCCTAGCCCTTCCTGAGACCACTGGATCCACTCACAGATGAAAACATGTTTATGTTTGGAAGAATTTTGGCCACTGACAGCCACCGTACATTCACTACTTACTATACCCATCTTTACCACTGGATGTCAGTGATTCTTAAACACTTAAAAGAGCTTTAATGTCATTTTCTCTCCATCTCCAGATGACAACTGAAGTCCTTACAGGTTCCATTTCCTCTAGAATAGGTTTATATTTTGTCCTTTAATTAAAAAAACTAATGATATTTATCTGATTTACACAACAACGCATCATCTCTCCTCCACTCTCTGAATCCCACCTCGATGTGCACACAAACAGGTGAGCACGCTCCCACCAGCGGACAGAGAGCGTACGTTGGTCAACCGCCATCTACAACTAAGGGATGCATAATTCAGCAGGGCTGATTTTGAAGGTTTATTAAGACCATATGGAAGTTACAAACCTCAGTCAAATATATTGTCTCGGGGAAACACTGGATAGCATTTATCATTTTAAAGTTTTTCACACGTTCTCTATTGTGTCATGTCAGGACTTGTCAGCACCTGTCTTCCTCATCCAGGTTTCTGGACTGACAACAGTCTGAATGGATGCGCCTTTTTTTTTTCTCCACATTTCCACTGTGTTACAGACTGATCTTTCGTTTTTGATTTTCCTTTCTCTTCCCAACGTATTCTGTTATGAGCGGTAAACTTTTTACTTGTGCTTCCCGAAAAACAAACTTATAGTATTTAAAACATAAACAAAACAACAAGACAGTATTTTCTAACATTCATGAAATATTCTGGAAAACCTAAAGATGGTTTTCCAGTCTGAACCACATCAGTCATATGTTTGTTTTTGGTGCTGTTAACAATGCTGATGATTTTTTTCTTTGTTTTGTCCTGATTTTCAGAGCTACCAGCAGAAGAAGGTGAGCTGTCTCTGATCGTGTCTACTGTAAACTCTGCTTATGAACGTGTTGTGCTGTCCTGTGAATTAGAAATAGTTTTATCTCTACATCAGGCACATTTAGTCTTTGTTTCCTCTGTCTGCTCCTCACGGTGGTGTCCACTCTGCAGGGAAATCACTATGGGAGCTGGTCCTGGAACAGTTTGAGGATCTGTTGGTCAGGATATTACTGTTGGCTGCATGTATTTCTTTTGTAAGTGAACAGAACTGCAAACACATCTGTACTTACACACAATTAATCCTGGTACTTTTTACGATTGTATACATAAACCGCAGACTGTTTATTAGTTTAGTTCTCAGCTTTATGTCTGGTTCTTCTCTGTCCTGTAGACCCTGGCTTGGTTTGAAGAAGGAGAAGGAACCATCACAGCCTTTGTTGAACCCTTCGTCATCCTCCTCATCCTCATCGCCAATGCTATTGTTGGAGTTTGGCAGGTTTGTTTTGTCATTCATTCAAAAAAAGTCATTCATAGTAACCACACTGTCAAATTATGTATTTTATCCTCATTTAAACAAACAGATTTGTGTTTTTGAATAACAGTTTAAGGGAAATGCGCTATTACTAATAATTTATTCAACAAAACATAAATGGATGTAATAATCCTCTTGGGAAAAACAGCCCTTTTAAACACTTTTTGCAGTGTTCCTGCTCTGACATCAGTTTGCTGAAGTTTTTGGAGCAGTCTGCTGCATGCGGTGCAGAAAACAGACAGTGAACATGTAGCGTAATTCGGTTTAATTACTTGCACGATTACATTCTAAATCATCAGACTATTGACTTCTACTTTAAATTTTTATGGAAAAGTTCGGAAAACAAACATTTTCTCTACTGTTACTTTTTGGCAGCCAAAAGTTTTCACAGTTTTCTGTTCATCCAGGTCAAAGTTTTGGAATATCTTTCCTCATCCTTTAGTTAAAAAAGATCTTTTTTTCTTTTTTTCCCAAGTGAATGCAATACACTTCCGTACCAGCCTGTAAAACACGACATAAAAAATGTAAAACATACAATATGTTCCACCACCTGCAGGATAACCAGTAGCTTTGTAAATGTTCGGTAACTGGGTTAAATGACGTTAATGTTTACCAAACATAGCAGTGAAATTAAATGCTGTTGTGTCATTTGTAATTTTATAACTATGTACGACTCTGGTTGGACTTACATGAAGTTCACAGACCGTTAAATTATACACAAGAAATCTGAAAACTTTTTTAAAGGATGGTTTCACCGTTCAGACATAATTGAAGTAGATGCCTTTTAGTGGTCAGAGTACAATGGTCCATAGAAGAAAGTGTATTTAATTCCAGATATGTGGTCTTATTTCTTTATTTCCACTGTTCCAGTATTATTTATGTGTCGCCATCAGATATTCTGCTAAAGCATTGGTTCTCAAACTTGGGATCGTAAGATCATTTCAGGGGGTCACCAGATAATCGTAAAAAAATTGATAACCTCCATTTATCAAATAAATTTGGGATTTCTGTCATTTTTTAACACATTAATGCATAAATCCTCATTAATCCTCCTTATTAATGAAGATTCTGACAGTTTTCAAGCCTTATATTTAGAGGATCCTACAGGATGACCCATCTGATATACAAGGAAGGGGGAGTTGCGAACATCCCCTTCAAAACGTTTGAGAACCATTGTGCTAAAGGACAGCCGGAAGTCAAAGCTAGCTAGATGTTTTTCCTGGATTTCTAAATTCTACTCGGGTTGAAAAGAAATGTTCAAAACCATTTTTATTATGTAGTTTCCAGAAAGAAGCCTCCCAAGTCCAGGTTGAGAGGGAAATCCTGGGAGAAATCCTGAGTTAATATTAATGATTTCATTATTTATTCTTTACACAGTCTCATTCCAACTAAATCCCCTCTGCTGTTTGGTTACTTTCCTTTGTTGTTTGTTATATAGGGATATAAATGTATCCCTAGGTGCACTATATAACACAAGTCCATAGAAGATGGTTTCCTGGACATAATGACTTGAGTGGCCTCCTGAGTCAGCAGATCAGAATAAAGTCAAACACTGTTGGGAAGTTTAAGTGGGAGATGCTCATCATGAACCAGCTGATGAGATGAAACCTGTGACGGGCCAGAGGGAGCGTTGCTTAGTGTTTGTAAACAGTTGCTCATGAAATGTTCATTGACTTTTTTATAAATGTAATTTTACATACATCAAAATTAATTTCCATAAACCTAAATGCTAAGAACACAATGCTGTCAAAGAGTTTGACTGTGCCTTAAATAGAGACTCATGATGAGGTGTAACAAGCATTTAGCAAGTTGGCTTACATGCTCACAATCAGGCCCACTTTTTGTTCTTGAATGAAGTGAATTATATTTCAGTGATGGGACACCAGAAGAGCTGCATGCTTCCACCACGCTGCAGCAGCTACCTTCTCACGGTTGAGGACGTCTGTCAAGAAATTACTTTTGGCCTCAATGTTCTGCTGGAATATCCAGTGCAGAGTTGGTCCTAACTCTGTTTGTGGAGTCTGCCAGCACAGTAAAAACACACTACGGGTTATGTGCAGTATGATTAAAAAAATCAGTTATTTAAAGCACAGTGGGAAAGTAGTCTCAGGATAAGTCCTCAGATTCTTTTAAGAGAAACTGGCTACGTAATTCACTGCAGAGTTTATTTGTTTTTCAGTCCAGTCTTTCCTTTTGACCCAGTTTGAGAAATAACAAGGCCAAATTAGGCCAACCACAGGTTTTAAAAGCCTGTTGGATTCTGTTTCCCGCTGAAAAAGACAACCACATAGATCAATGGAGAAAGAGAATTAATGGCTTCTTTCAGGGAGGAACTGTTTCACATGTATGAAATACTGAGGTGTAATTTTTGTCCTCCAGGAACGAAATGCAGAGAACGCCATTGAGGCTTTGAAGGAGTATGAGCCTGAGATGGGGAAGGTGTACCGGCAGGACAAGAAGAGCATCCAGAGAGTCAGAGCCAGAGACATTGTTCCTGGAGACATTGTTGAAGTTGCCGGTAAGTTGAGTTAAATCATAAATCCTCATCATAGATGATTTACTCCAATTAAATGTTTCTTTTTATTAAAAAATATCAGCAAACACATGAACATCAAATAAAAGCATTTAGGCTGAATTGTATTAAAACACGTGAGAAATCAAAGAACATGATCCTCAAAGTGCAGCCTGATTGGTCCAGATGACGCAGGTAGATGATGAAGTATTAGGAAATGCAGACTGTAACGGGTCTTTAGCATCACTGACTTTGGCAGCATTTATTTAAAATGGCTTAACTTTTCATGTGATGCCTCCAAGCTGAGGCCATGTGTGTCCACTGGTTGAAGAAGCGATTGGACTTTCAACTCAGCAGCTCAGCATGTTTCCGAGTGTTTTCCTTTCCTTCGCCTCAGATCTCTGTTGTCAAAGCAACCAGAGACATTTGATCAGATCCTCATCCCATTGGCCGGCTGTTTTTTTGAACATTAAGTGGCTAAAAGAGTCGTGTGGAAAATATTTTCCATTTAAGTAAACACATTGTGGTCAGTTGTGTCCATATATAAACTCAGCCCAGCTCAGAGCTCTTGTCAGCTGGACCAGTCTGTACACATACGCATCAAGTTGTTTGACCCAGCAAGAAAACTGTTGAATCCTCCAGATACCCATGGATATTCCAGGCTGCACAGATCCAGGAAGTAGAGTTATTACTGTGTTTGTGTTAGGGCCTTCTGTGTATAATCAAATGATTTGTTTTAAGCGCGTGGGAACTTAGTGACGCTTATCTGCAGGCTGTGTTAGCTGTGACTCCGTGTTATGATATTCTCTTCACAACTGTTTTACAAAACATAATTTAGGGATCTATACATGTATAAATAAGTAGCTGGTGTTAGTAATTAGAGCTGGTATTAATTACAGTCGTAAAAAAGAAAGTGTAATCATTTTAATTTCTGAGGTTTTATGCAGTAGTAGTAGTGTTGTCACGATGCCAGAAATTCAGTAGTCGGTACCAATACCAGTGAATTTCCAGGGTACTCGATACCAAATTCAGGACCCCGGGGGGGGGGGGGGGGAGTCCTCTCTTTCTTCACCCTCTCCCCCTTTATTAAAATGTTCACCTCCTTTAAAAGGTAGAAACCTGAACAGATAACTAAACAAAATATGCCTGCAGTGGCATTTTGCCTTAAAGTATTTGATTGTCCAGCTGATAACAGGGACAGTAAATGACTTTTTGATTATACACAGCAACCTCTGAATCAAGTAAACCACCTGATTAGCACAATAAGGGACTATAGAGAGGTAGCAGTGGTTCAGTGGCAAGTTTAAAATAATGTTGCAAGTTCAGCACAAAAAAACTTCAAATAGCCGATATTCACTGCGTTGTTATCGTTTCATATCACATTAAATATAAGAACGAATAAAGAAAATTATGCTTTGAAGGAGGAACGGGATGAATAAACATGCTTTCACTGAATGTGTTAACAAGCGGGTCGTGGGTCGGGTCCAGATTTGACTGTAAGATAAACGCCATGTTTGGTAATTATTCTAAGGGGTTTGGACGCGTGCGGGTTTGTAAAATTAGACCCGTGCACGACTCTGTATCCTGACATGTTCAGTCATATGTTGGCAAAAACCTGCAGAACATTAGATCGTCAGACACAAAAGTCGTGGGGAAACTGGGAGTAAGCCGTAGCCGGTGTCTCAGGCGGCCGCTTCAGCATGTTTGCATTGAGGGAAGGTGGGGTGGAAAGAGTAAAGTCCGCAAAAACCCAAGCTTTAGTGACCCGTTAGGAGCAATTTCTGAGAGAAAAATTCCTTTTTATTTAAAAAAAAAGTTACGCAAATTGTTGCTCTGTTCCGTGATATTCAGCGTTTATGATGAATTCCATTTTTAATTATTCCGTGATCGCGGATTTCGTAAGGCTCTTTATAGCCTGTGGATCATTTCCTTTTTTTTCAATGAGATGAGGCGGAGCAGCTGCCCTGCGGCACTTTGAGTCGTCAGCTTTACTGAACTGTTTCGCTTGCAGCTGGCGGATGAACACCACTCATATGTCCGGTACCTCCGGTACCATGAAAATACAGGTAACGGCAATACAGCAGTAATGCTGGTACCGTGGTACCGAGTACCGTGACACTAGTGGGTAGAGTTGAAGGTAAAAAGTAGTCATCCCAAAAATTACTCAAGTAAGACAAAAAAAAGCACAGCTCTAAATGAAAAAACTCTTCCCACACCCATCTCCTCTGGGTGGGGGGGGGTTCATCTGGAGCTTGCGTCCTCTACCATTAACCACGGCTGCTACTGTTACCTTCATATTCCAGGTTTTCTCCAGCTCTTCCTTGAGTCCTTGGTATTTCTCCAGTTTATCATGTTATCATGTCGGCCCTCAGAGAACCCATTCTGGTTCTGGACCCAAGCATTTGACTGTTGGCAAGCAGCGGCTCTGCATGGCCGTGGTTTCTCTGTGTGTTCGGAGCCAGCAAACAAGAACTTTCAAAAAACAAACTGCAGTGGACATGAGGCATGAAAAGGTTAATAACAGTAATTAAAGACATTTTCTTGCCATATATAGTTATTTGATAATCAAAGGATCCAGTCTGTCAGTGCAACCTTTCCATTTCTCTCCCTACTCACTCTCATATGTAAACACTTGTAAACAATTTATGAACAGCTGTGCTCAAGAGGAATGTGAAGCATTCCTCTGTAGACATCTGCAGCATCCTGCGTAGAGGACCTTGCTTTTAACTTTAAGAACAAGCACCTGATCTTGTTGCTGGGAAATTAAATGATAGAAGTCATTTGACATGTGATTTATTTATTTTTTTAAAAAATTATTTTTCTTTTTGAGGACATGGATCTGTCTGTGTTTTAACTTTCAAGCCCTCTTGGCTGAGCTATGTTTGCTGTACGCTGTGGTCGTGGTTGACCTTGAATGTTTGATCATCTGAAAATAATTTTTTGGTTTTTTTTTTCTGGTATGTGTCTTCATGAGCCTCTGGTTAAATCCAGGCATTTTGTGTCTATATATTTATAATCCTCAGTATGTTTAAGCTGAAGAGTTCACAGCTCAGGTCTTCCTCATGTTGTTAAAAACACTCTGACCAGTCAGGACATGCATAAAGACCATCTCAGGGTTTCCTGGAGTCTCTGGGATCAAGATGTTAGCATCAGGCACCTTTGGTCCCTGTGGGGTTTGGGGGGGTGGGGGTCTTTGTGGGTCAGGTTGGTATCTGGGGAGTTTGGAGGCTGGATGAACATCCTTTATAAATCAGGGTGCAGGTTTTCCCAGCAGCATATTGCTCTATTTTTTTTTTTAACCTGTAAGTGGTTTTAATGTTGTGGCTGGTGGGTGTGTGTTGTTATGAAGAACACTGGTTTGTTTTTCCAGCCTCTGTTCTAGTGGAGGAGATTAAATACACAAACTTGAAGATTACCACCAGATCGTCCCAATCTAAACTAAATCTAGTTAAACTTGCTTTATTTCTCTCTCTGTCCCATTACCCCCAAACCCCAAGTTGGTGATAAGGTCCCAGCTGACATCAGGTTGACGTCCATCCGTTCCACCACCCTGAGGGTGGATCAGTCCATCCTGACGGGGGAGTCCGTGTCCGTCATCAAACACACCGACCCTGTACCGGATCCCAGAGCTGTAAACCAGGACAAGAAGAACATGCTGTTCTCTGTGAGTCTCAACCACCTCATTTCCTCATTCAGACACAAAGTTCCTGTTACACAGAAACAATAAGCTCCACAATAATCTGTATTTTTATAACTATCAACATCTATATGCCCGCCTGTTGGATTACATGGACTGCTTTGACTATTCCCACGTAAGCTGTGCAGCTGCCCCAAATACTCAGAGCCAAATATACTTTAAAGCACTGCTGAAAATAGTCCTGTTATTGGTTCAGTACATTAAAAACTCACATTTCTGTTTAGATTACCAGTCCCTCTACAGAAATCTGTCATTTTGCCAGACGTACACAGCACATTGTGTTGTCTTATGTATGAAATGTGCTGTGTGAATAAAGTTGGTTAGTGTAAATGAACGTGATGTGAGTGTTCGGGCAGAGCCGCAGAGTCTTGAGCTGTCGCAAAAATGTGCGGACCGTCTCGTAAACTGTTGTCTGGCTCATCTCGGCTGCCAGCAGCAAATTACAAAGTACTGTGTGTTGTGATATTTCTGTGGAAAGTTTTAGTTATGAAAGCAGAGAGCAGGTAGTTTGATCATCTATAAGGGTTTAGTTTAACATCAAAGTGCCAAAAGCAGCCTAGCGGCATCCTTTCCAATTTACAGCTGACCTGCCCTCTCACTTTTCCACAACCCCAAACACAGTGGCCAGTAAACTGGAAAACTGTCTCTTGAGACTCTGACATGTTGGACATGAATACTAAAGGAGAGGAGGAGGAGGAGGATGTGTCCGGGGAGGAAAACCCCTGACAAATGCAGCCTAGACGTGTGTTTTAGGTACTTCTTATGTCTCTGAGTAACTCTTCCCCAAAGAAAACATTATTTTAAAGGTCATGATTACTTTAATTTTATATTTTAAAATGTTAATGATAAAAAATATGGGCTGCTGTAGGCTACCTGTTTACTTGAGTCTCTGCCACGAGCATCTTTGTAAGGTTACATGTGTCTGCCCTGTCCTTGCTGGACTGGGACATGATTTCTGTGATGGATCGTGTACAAACCGTCGAAATGGTTTATGTTTTAACTTCTCATCCAACCACAATCAAATTCACTCTATCCAGATGGTGTGATTTATCTGGATTGGGTTTTTTTGTGTAAATGTGTGGTGTTTTTTTTTTAAACAATGACAAGCCAGAATCAAAACAATCCGAAAAGAAACGCGAGTAAGAAGGCTATTTTTTAAATATAAGCAGTAGAAAGGACAGATAATTGTGTGAAAATGTAAGAAGTAGAAATATAAAATCACCTGAAAAATTATTTTGCCTGTAAAGTATAGGTAAGGCAAGGCAAGTTTATTTGTATAGCACATTTCATGTACAGGACAATTCAAGGTGCTTTACATACAAACATTAGAAACATTACAGCAGGTGCAGAAAGCATTAAGAAGAATTAAAGGTACCTAAAGTACCTAAGGTACCTAAAATTTCGACTTAAGTAAGGTAACAAATAGGGGTGGGAGAAAAAAAATCGATTTCCAGAAATATCACAAATTTTTTGTTTTACGGTTTTTTAGATAGATCTTTTTTGTTAATTAAATAAAATTTTTTTTTTTTTTAAGAATTTTATTTTTTTTAAATCAATTTTCCTTATCTTGTCCAGCATTATAGCAGCAGAATGATGGTCTGGCTGCTGTGTTGTGCCGAGCAAATTTGCTTTGCCATGAAGAGCTTTTTTCCTATTTTAAATGCTTCATTTTCAGCTGGTTCTAATAATATATTGGCACCCAATCGGCTCACAAAAAATCGCAAAATAATTGAATCGGGGGGGAGAAAGCATATCGTCCCAGCCCTAGTAACAAAGTATTTATTCTTAGTTGACACCTCTGTGCAACTCCAGGGTTTCTTTTTGGCCTGGAGACAATAGACTCCCCCTCTTTCAATGATGATAATAATAATAACAAAAAATTGTATTTATATACCACTCTCTAAATAAATGTTACAAAATTCTTCACACAGAAGAAGGTAAAATCAAGTAAAAGAAAGCAAAAACAAACTAATATAAATATAATTGTTGGGCATTGATTCAGTTAATAGATAAAATCCACAGTGGTAAAAATCAGGGAAGGCTTTCTGGTAAAATTGTCTTTCAGAAGAGATTTAAAAGAAGACTCGGCCTCAGGTGCTGCTCAGGTCACAGAACAACAGCTGCTGGTTTTTTTTAAATCTTTTTGATCAGGCACCATCTTTGACAGACGGCAGGCCTCCAGGCTGTTTTCATGTGCTTATCTGAATGTTACTGACTTAATGTGACCTCACACAGTGACTGATACCACTTGCTAGAAAGGCCACCAGGGAGATGGTTTACTGCTGGACGAGAGACAAACCAGGAGCACAATACATACGTTACAACATGAAACGTAAAGTAAAGCTAACTAAAGTCCTATTTTTCTGCCCAGGGTACCAACATCGCAGCAGGTAGAGCCATTGGGGTTGTCGTAGCAACAGCAGTGCAGACAGAGATCGGGAAAATCCGAGATGAGATGGCCTCCACCGACCCAGAAAGGACCCCATTACAACAGAAACTGGACCAGTTTGGAGAACAGCTGTCTAAGGTTTCTGTGTAAATCTTCTTTAACTTTTAGAATAAAATGAACATGTAGACTGATGTTTCCTCCTTCTGGTCGTAATCTGCAGGTCATCAGTGTGATTTGTGTGGCCGTGTGGGCCATCAATGTGGGACATTTTAATGACCCGGTCCATGGAGGCAGCTGGCTCAGAGGAGCGGTTTACTACTTCAAGATCGCTGTTGCACTGGCTGTAGCTGCCATACCAGAAGGTAACGTGTGTTATTTAACTGTCTCTGATCAAAGTATCACTTCTTCTTTACACTGTATGCCTCCAGGATGTTTACTACTGGAGGTATTATTTGTGCTTTTGTGAGAGGAGTATTTTGCTGAAAACTGGGTAGGGAATCAGTCTTTTCATTGCCTAATATGTCTAAATGATATACTTGGAAGAAAACAGCAGGTTCATCTCTGCTTGTTGTGTTCCCTCTCAGGCCTTCCGGCAGTCATCACCACCTGCTTGGCTCTGGGCACCAGGAGGATGGCCAGGAAGAATGCAATTGTCCGGAGTTTGCCATCGGTGGAGACGCTGGGCTGCACCTCTGTTATCTGTTCCGATAAAACAGGAACACTGACCACAAACCAGATGTCTGTCTGTAGGGTAGGTTTACAAGATCATCCCAGCAGTCGGACAATCTGGCATCCAGCTAATGTTTGAACAGCTCTGTGGGCTAACCTGCCTCGTTTAGCTGCTATGTCATGATTGTGATCCTCTTAACAACTAATGATTTGTTGTTCTAACATTAGATTAACAAAAGGTTAAGAGAGCCTAGACTGAGCCCAACAAAACGTACATCTACACTACATCCATGATAGCATCACACAGTTGCTGCACATCCATGATGAGAATCTCCCGTTCCACCACATCCCAAAGGTGAAATATTG
>JBBBVU010000004.1:878370-889338 GCA_037177055.1 Atherinosoma microstoma
GACATGGTCAGCAACAATACTCGGGTAGGCTGTGCTGGTTAAACCATGCTATGGTGGTATTGAGGGGCACAAAGTGGGACAAGGAAATCTCCCCCACACCATTAAACCAGCAGCCAAGCCTCTGATACGATACAAGGCAGGATGGATCCATGTTTTCATCATTTTTCCACCAGATTCTGACCCAACCATCTGCATGTGAAAAGAAAAGTTATGCTTTATGAATAAGATTTGGTTTGATAAATAGAGAAGAACAGGTGAGAGCACAACCCTGTTCTGATGTTACACTGAATCAATGAACACTTACTGGAAATGTTGATGATTCATTACTGAGGTAATTGTGACTCATCTGTCTCCTCATAAAATTTCCTCTCTGTGGCCTTTGTTTTCATCATTAGCTGAAGTCCAGGCCTTCCATGGTCTCCATCTTTGTTCAAGTTATAGGGATGACCTATGATTTTTTTCTTTTTTCCACTGATGTTTATGAAAATCTGAATTTTCTGCACCAGTTTCCCAGTAAAAGCAGTTATTCCTGTTGAGCTTTTATTGGAGAAGCAGCTGGAAACAATTTTGGGAAAGGAGGAAAAATATTTGTGTTATTCATTCAACACAGATAAACAGGATGCTGAATATGACAGAGCTTCACATAATCCACATTTTCCCTCATCAGCATTCCTGTATTTGTTTACCAGTGAAAGAATTTTTTACAACCCCAAATTAAAAAAGGTTGGGACATTGTGTGAAATAAAATCAGAGTTCAATGATTTCCAAATCTCATCAGCCCATATTTGATCCCCAGTAGAAAATAAACAACATATTAAATGTTGGAACTGAGACTTTTTTTTACCATTCTACCATGTAAAGTACATGTAAAAAGTAGTTCCAGGGTGATGTTCAGCATCGTGTAGCATCCCCTCTTCTTTTAACATCTGTTTGTAAACATCTGGGAAGTGAGGAGACCAGTTGCCAGAGTTTTAGGAGAGGAATGTTGTCCCATTCCTGCAGTGCTGCTGGAGGTCCCAAAGATCACCAGCATCCAGTGTTGACTTTCAGCCTTGTCCCATGCATGCACACAGAGATTCGCCCCGATTTTTCTGAATCTTAACAATTTTACATTCAGGAACATTTTTCTGAAAATCTTCCACAGTTTTTAGACCCAGTTTGTCTCAGATTGGTGAACCTCTTTCCATCTGAGAGACTCTGCCTCTCTGAAATGCTCCTTTTTTAAAAAAAAAACAAAAAACCTCTGCTACAACAATAATTTCCCTCAAAAGGGATGAAATAAAGTATTTTTCTTTTCATTTCATTCATTTTATACCCAGTCATGTTACTGACCTGTTGCCATGGCAACCTAATTAGTTGTCAAATGCTCCTCCAGTTGTTTCTGATTTGTACCAATGACTTTTGCAGCCTTTTGTTGCTCCTGTTCCAGCTTTTTACAGACATGTTGCTGCCATCAGGTTCACAATCAGCTTAAATAGTAAAATGTCTCAGTTTCATCATCTGATGTGTTGTTTATGTTCTACTGGGAATGAAATACAAGTTAATTGGATTTGGAAATCCTTGTATTCTGTTTATATTTTACACAGGGTCCCAACTTTTTTTTGGAATTGGGGTGGTATTTCTGATATTCTTGCAGTCCAAGAGGAAATCCAGATTGTCTTTCAGCATATCAGTTCAGCCAGACATCAAAGTCCAGCTGCTGGGCGTTACAGTTAAAGCTGATGGAGCCCTCCTACCTAGGCTGATAGCTCAGCCACCTCCACCACAGTTTTTCCTCTTCATGTGGGATTTAAACAGTCCTGTTGGTTGTTATTGATGCCTGCTGTGTCCCAGCTCCTCTCTGAGTCTTTGTTCTCTTTCAGACCTGTTGAAATCCCAGATCAGATTAAAACCACCACACATAGTAACTGCAGATACACACCTAGAAATGATCATCTCAGTAAGGAAGTCCTGACTGAATTAAATGATCAGAACGGCTCAGTAACACAGAGGACATGTAACTTTTACAGATAAGTGTCTTCTTCTGACATGACTGAACTAACCTGCTAATCTAATGTCTGTGTGTGTGCATATGTTTAGATGTTTGTGGTAGATAGTGTGTCAGGAGGGCGCTGCAGCCTGAACGAGTTCGCAGTGACTGGATCTACGTATGCCCCTGAAGGGGAAGTGTGAGTGTCTTTAACCTTTAACACCTTCAACCTGTCCCAGCAAGGGATGTTTGTCTGTGTGTAAAAAAAAAACAAAACAAAACAAAAAAACATATAAATCAAAACATAAAGAAAACTGATCTATTTATATAGTTTCACTTTTACTTCTATTTGTCCTCCATTTTCCTCTTACTGGTCTTCCCAGTTACAAGGATGGCTCCCTGGTGAAGTGCAGCCAGTATGAAGGCCTGGTGGAGATGGCCTCCATCTGTGCATTATGCAATGACTCATCACTGGACTACAGCGAGGTAAGAAATGCAAACACGGCTCCAGCAGCAGCTCAGACCAGCCCTGACTCCCGTATATGGTCCTGAAATCTGATTGTGTTGCCACAGATTCACTTCTAAACTGGCGAGGAAAGACTCATCATCTTTAACCGCTCTTGTTTCTGTGTGATCCAGGCAAAGGGTGTGTATGAAAAGGTCGGGGAGGCGACGGAGACTGCCCTCTGCTGCCTGGTGGAGAAAATGAACGTGTTTGATACGGACCTGAGAGGTCTGAGCCCTGCTGAGAGAGCCACAGCCTGCTGTTGTGTAAGTGCTTCATGTTTCCATCATATCTTCAGTCATCTGATTGTGGTCAACACTTCATTCCTGTTAAAACATTTTCCTTTAAGTTCCAAGTTGAAAGGTCAGAAATGGGGGAAAGAAAGTTTACCACTGATGAGCTGGAGCAAAAACAGTTTCTAAAGATCCTAAAAGAACTTAGTTGCAGATATTACTTGTGTGCAGGGCTCTAAGTGAACACACAGCAAATGTGGGTCATAATCCATGTTGGTGGGTATAAATAAAAGCTTCCTGTCCAGTTCTCCAGGTGATGAATGAATCAACTCATTTAGTTATTTGACGTGCCAGTGCTATCACAGGTCAACACACCTTTTAAACATTTAGGTGCATCCAAATTTTCCCAGCATTGCTCTCTCCACCACATTTTAATACTTTTTAATCATTGCATCTTTTTCATTAATCATTTATCATATAGAGGTTATGTATCCTATCATGAACAATAATGAGGTTTGGGAATTTGACTTTTTTCAAAGAAATGCTAAGCAGAAAAAGAATTTCATTATTTTTTAAAACAAATTGAATAAAAGATCCAAACTTCCTTCCCAAGATTTACAATTATTCCAGACTTTGACATGATCTACTTGGACATGAATTTGGTGAAAGCTCCTCTCTGGCTGAGTTATATGCCACGTTTTTCTTGTTTTATTTTTCGTAACTACACTGCTACAGCAGCCTCTCCTGATGTTTTTTCTTCTGGCAGCTGCCCAGTATATTTCCAACCTAAGGCTTCACCAGAAATGGATGCAGCTATTTATTTTTTTCTGGAGCCACTTGGTGTAGCATTTCCTCATCTTTAAGACAACCGAGATGTTTCTTTTGGCCTCTCATCCACTGCTGAATTCATGGAGGAGGGTTCTCTGTCAGGTAACGTCACACAGACTGGAGGCTGCAGCTGTTTAAATACGTTTCACTCCCATCTTGCTTTTCTTGTTCATTTGGCTCAGAGACCAGATCACTCCCTCATAGGAGCAAATTCCACAATGTTTCACATTTTACATCTGATTCCATTTTTATTATCAAATTCTGTGATTCCAACAGTGTCGTTCTTCATCATACCAGATCCCTAAAGTGCGCTGCTTACAGTTTCTTTTTCAGTATTTTTTTTTAACCTGTCCTGTCCAGCATCATGACAGCAGAATGATGGTCTGCCTGCTGTGTTGTGCTGAACAAATCTGCTTTTGGATATGAGGCTCCCCTTGAATCTTAAGTGTTATTCTTTATTATTAATTGCGCTGCTCGCAACTTCGAACCAACAGAGTGTACAAGTGCTGATCAGAGCCAATCAAAGGAGAACCCATCCTATCGGTCTTCAGTTGGCTTTTTATCACAGTGTCATTCTTCCCCGAGATGGGAATGAACACACAATACGCATAAGGATGTTCACAGAAGTTAACCCGTTAAAATCCTGGCCTAAAACAGGTTTTATGGATAAGAGACTTGTTGTGGACCAGCTGTTTTACTGGACTACTTTTACTGGACCCTTGCTTGTGTAACGGGACTGTTTTTGCTGCAGTATCATCTGCTACTGGAGTACAGTGTGGCTTCAAAGATAAATAGCATTGGTAACTGGTCAGAAATAAATGTTTACTGCATCTACAGTTATGGTTGTTGCCTGGATGGTATACATCATTCACATCTCAAGAATCTCAGCTTTCCATTAGTGTATAATATGTAGGTAGTTGGAAGGGAGACTCGGTAAAATACATATTCATTTGTCACGTCCTGCCCATGAGACGTATGGTACCAACTGTTTAAAGTTCTACACCCAGACCACGTCCAGTGCGACCAAGAAAAGAAGTTAGTCGCAGTCTAGAGCCCTGAATCATTACATTGTGAACTGTGTGGGGTTGTTTACCATCTCCTGCCTGTACAAAGTGCAGCTGAATGAGGAGAGAAATTTAAATGTGTTGAAGGAAAATCGGATACGTGATGGTTGGATAGTGGAAAGAATGAGGCTGGTCACAAGAAAAGAAAGGAGGAAGTAGAGGAAAATGTCAACGACCGACAAAACACACTGAGATCTGACATGAAGATAGTTGGCTCTTATTGACCCGCATTTATCAAACAAACGTGGAAATGAGTGCACATCTGATCGCAGGAATGATCTTACCATTGGATCCACCTGTGATTCATGAAACGTTCGTATCGGACCAATTCCAGCGTCCGAATGATCGGGCCATGATAAATGCAGCGACTGATCAGCCAGTCCTCGGTCTCCATGTGGAGATCCCTGCGGTCCCTGAAGACACGCTCACGTTGCACACGCATGTACTCTTCCTCTAGTAATCGGAAATCTGCCATTGTCCAGATCTGATAATTGTCAGAGCTCTTTTTTTAAATATGGGAGTGATGAACAACTGAGCAACCACCGGGCAGATCCACCAGATTGATTATTTGTAATCAGATGATTTTATCATAAAGGTATGAGTTTATTTGCAAACAGTTTTCTGTTGGTATTTATCATTGTTATTTCAGACTGTAGTGTATCATGATTTATGGCCTTACTCATTAAATTTCAGCTATTATAATTGTCATGTGCGGGCTTAGGCTTTTTATTTTCACAGTGTGGGTCAGTGTGCCTTCCAAGCGGTATCAGTAAGCTATTTTATTTTATTTATTTTTGGGAATCCATCTTAATTGCATATTTGCAAATGGGTTAATTCTGAGTGCTGAATATGTGGCTGCTTATGCTTAGTTGACGGTTTGAGGTTTGTTTAATGAGTATTTTCAGGGTCTGCTGCTGCGCTACAAATTCAGTCAAACTTGCGTACACGATGTCAGACCTGTTGTGCAATTTGATCGTATCCTACGCTCACGTCCAAAGTAATAAATGCCGAGCCTTGTGTGGAAATGGTCGTGTGCACAGATACCCGTTGTACGTATAAATGAGGGCCGTGCAGTCCAGACTTCATGAACAAACATAAACACCATACTAAAGACGTTGAGAATATCCTGAATTTTACAGATTCAGATTGATTACATTGATCCATCTTTCACCTCCGTTCAAATATTTTAAAATGTTGGACAGACTGAATTCTTCTTGTTTCAGTAATGATGTAAAAATCGACTCAACTGAAGTATAAAGTCAATCATTTCAAATGTGTTCAGAGCAAAAGTTACTTTGTTCTTAGATGGAAAAGCGAACGTTGTTGTTTGGCATTTATGTGGGGAAAAAACATGAATAAAATTGTTTTTGAAAACTTGTATGATTAGATGCATCCAGCTGAACTAGTAATCTGACTTGGTGTCCATGAAAATAGCGGAAATTCAGATTGGATGGTAACTTTAAGAATCTACCAGAAACATTAGCTCCCAATCAAAAGTTCATTTAAAGTTCTGGATGCTTCACAGAAAACGACGACGACTAGATTCTATTCAAACTTTATCTACATGCTGTCAGAAAGCCGGTGAAAGATGAATAAATACACATGGGAAGCAATAAAAAAAAAAAAAAAGTTTGAACATTGAAAATAGAGCATACAGGATTAAATATTGTTGTTCACATTACTTATAGTTCCTTCTTTGCCCAGGAAGTCTTTAAATTTAACCCTAAACGCACATGCAAGCAAACCCTGACTGAACATAATAGTTACTTAAAACCACGAGCCTTTCAGACCTGGAAACCCGAACAAAGTTAAAAGGTATTTACTCAGCGTAAAGGTGTTTAGTCGAAGTGAGCGCTCAGCTGAGGACAGAAGGTGGAGCTCTGAGCCACCATAGTATGTCCTCACCTCTCTGATCAGGTTTGCTTTAGTAAATATTTCCAGTAATTTAGTGTTTTCTTCATCTCTTCTGCATTTTTAAGATTAATTCATCTATTTTTGTAGATATTACACAGAGACATCTTAAGTCATATAAATAATCAATGTTCAGGTTAATCTTATAACTACAAGTCATATTGTCCAGATCCAGAGGGTTATATGCTGATATGAAGTTTGCTCCTACTTTTACAAACTTCCTTTCTTGTCTTTCTACTTTTTATCTTCAGGTGATCAAGCAGCTGATGAGGAAGGAGTTGACCCTGGAGTTTTCCAGAGACAGGAAGTCCATGTCAGTCTTCTGTTCGTCCAATAAACTCAGCAGATCCACGTCTGGAGCAAAGATGTTCGTCAAGGTCAGCTTCACACCACACGATGGGACACTGTAGGTTTTTTTGGACAGTCATGTCCACATCTTGTCTCGTGTTGTCTCCTCAGGGAGCTCCAGAGAGCGTGTTGGAGCGCTGTAATTATGTCCGTGTCAGTGGCTCTGCCCGTGTGCCGTTGAGCCCGGCTGTTCGAGAGCAGCTCCTGTCCACGGTTCGGGAATGGGGCTCAGGACGAGACATGCTGCGTTGCCTCGCCATGGCAACAAGGGACACGCCCCCGGACATCCATGTCCTCAACCTGGAGAACTCCGCAGCATTTGCTGACTATGAGGTGATGATGATGATGAGGATGGTGATCATGATGATGAGGATGGTGATGAGGATAATTTTGATGATGATGGTGATGATAATTATGATGATGAGGATGGTGATGACTATGATGACTGTGATGATGATGATGGTGACGAAGATGATGATGATGATGGTGGTGGTGTTGACGATGATGACTGTGACGAAGATGATGATGATGATGATGGTGTTAAACTTCATTAAACTCAGCATCACTGCTGTTGTTTTCAGCTCTACAGACATGGATGTTTTGGTTTCAGTCATGATATTAAATCTTCTGAGAGGAACTTGGATCAATAATAACCAGCTGTGTGACATCTGGACCTCTTCCTGTCCACCCTCCCTCTACCTCTCGTTCTTTCCAGTCGGACTTGACCTTTGTAGGCTGCGTTGGGATGTTGGACCCCCCGAGGAAAGAGGTGCTCAGTGCAGTGCGAATGTGCCGGCAGGCTGGCATCCGAGTCATCATGATCACAGGTAAGCCTGCTCGGACTAAACCCACCCCTACAGCTGCAGAATCAGTCGGAGGTAGACCGTCTGCCATTTATGCGGGGTTTTTTTTTAATTGTAATGAGAATCAGGTCAACTTTCTGCTTGAAAATGCTTATTTCTTCACAACATCAAGGAAAATCAGCAGAGGAAAACTTCCGTTGTAGAAAAAAACTAAATGCGAAGAACACAAGCCTTTAAATTCCCAAAGATTGCTCCTGTCTGAGACCGCTGGGTTCATGCGGATTTCATGCAGAAGACAGGGATGTTGGACAGAAAAGGGTCGAAATATTAATGGGAAGGATTTTATTTCCCAGCTTCGTTAAGTTTCAATGAAAAGTCGTCAGTCTGATGTGAATCCTGCGTTTCCAAGCTGCTGTCACGCTGAACACGGAGCAACACGTCATGTTTATTATGCTAGTTGATGCTAACATTTCAATTCAATTCATCTTTATTTGTATAGCGCCAATTCACAACAATGTCATCTCAGGGCGCTTCACAGACAATCAGTTTGAGCCAATCTGTTTGTCATTCATTAATTCATACGAGCCAATTCATAACAAATAGCTAAGAGACACGGAGCTGTCCAGTTGCTGAGAGGAAATGACTAATGTGGGAGATACTGTGAAGTGTTACAAAGTGTAAACCTGCAAGGTTTTAGCATCACAAGGAAAAATATCATGCAGACTTTAGTTGTAGCCTCACAGATGACTGTAAAAGCGTGAAGTGAGCGTGCTAGGTTTTATTATGAGAAGTTGTATTTCATGCTGGGCTGAGACATGGAGAGGTCCTTAAATCATTGGGAACTTTATTCTCCTGCGGTTTATAGAAATAATTTTATTCTAGTTTCCAGAAGATTGTTATGAAACAGGCGTAACTGCTGGTGCATTAATCCAGAGAAACACACACACAGACAGACCGTTTTACTGCAGCAAGCAGGTGATGTTCAGAGCCGTGTGGAAGTTTGGGCCCGCTGGTGAAAACCCACAACAGCCCCTCTGTCCCTCTATGAGAGACCTGGAGTTTCATCACAAGCTAAGTGATTGATTAAATAATCTTTAATACCTTTGGAAAAAAAATTCAATAAATATTTTATCTGCAGCGATTGACTTCAACTAACGATCTAGCTTGTACAGCAACGTATTACAGTACTGAGATGGGGAGGAATCAAGCAGATGTTTTTGGTGTTTCTCCTTTCTATATTCTGGTTACTGTTCAACTGATACTAAATTGATATGAAAAAACAAAATAAAGACTGGCAGATCAGATATCTTCATCAGTAACCGTGGGCCGCCGTCTAACGTCGTCAGTCCAGATATTCTTTCTGCTGTCAGCGTCAGCAGGCGGCAGCAGATGCCCATTGTTCACCGCAAAGATGGCGGCGCTGCACACACAAAACGGCCGACGGACTGGTCTGTCGGTCACATAGTCCACGGTCCAGGCTCCCAGTGCTGACTCAGAGCACTCATGTTCTTCATCTTATTTTGTCAGCTTTGTCTGGTGTAAGACAGGAACCTTTTCTTCCTTGGATCATAAAACAAACAGCAGCAAACCTCTGAGAGATTCATATATGAGCCACAGACCAGAACCATCAGCAGCAGCTCTGTGTTCTTTGTGTTCATCCAGGTGACAACAAAGGGACTGCGCTGTCCATCTGCAGGAGGGTGGGCATCATCACAGAGCAGGAGGAGGAGCAGGAGGGTGCGGGAGTCATCGGCGGGCTGACGGGGCGGGAGTTCGACGAGCTGCCGCCTCACCTGCAGCGTCAGGCCTGCCAGACCGTGCACTGCTTCGCTCGGGTGGAGCCGGCCCACAAGAGCCGCATCGTGGAGTATCTGCAGAGCCTGAACGACATCACCGCCATGGTGAGAGAGGCTTTTTGATCATTAACACAATAAAAAAGTAGATTTTCTTTATCTGTGTTGCACACATTGGTTCATCATTCACTGGGACTGCTGGAAAAAATGTAGTAAAACGTCAGACCTCCAGTCAGATAGTTTCTGAAGCTGATTATATGACTTCTGGTTATCAGTATTAAGGGTCTTGATTGAATTTCAGGGTCTAGGGAGGGAAGATCTTTATTAACAACACCAACAAGCTCCCTGCTTGATGTGCGTCTGGGTACAGAGTGGTGGTACAAGGAGGTGTTGGTTTTTCTTCTCTGCTTCAGGCAGATCTGAAGTTTCAATAACAACAAGTGGAAGCCGTTGTTAAGATCAGAACCGGGAAGGAAACCATCTCCTGGACCAGGGTCCATATCAGTCATGCTTAATCCCAGCTTTGTGTGTACTCAAGAACATTTCCACTCAGACAGGTGAGAAACTTCTCCTGCCAGATGCGTTTCAGACTCTGAGCTCCACGGCCAGTTCACTTTCAGAGCGATCATCTGATTGGTCAGATTCTGATCAGATTCTGCTTCCTGTCAAGAGTTCTGCTGGGATCTGGATCGGCGATCCAGAGTTCTACTAACTGGACAGGAACTGTTCTGGTGGAGATCTCAGTGAGTTTCTGGTCAATGACAGGAAATGGAGGACAGGTTGGACATTTTCCAGCCATCTCTGAGTTGGGTTAGACCAGTGGTTCTCAAACTTTTTCTGCAGGGCCCCCCTTTTCCCCCTATTTTTCCCTCTAAGAGGGATGAATAAAGTACATTTCATTTAATTTCTTTCATCAAGAACAATAATGCCAAGCCCCCCCGATCCCACAAATGAACCCCGAGGCTATCAAAGAAATGTACTAGGAAGTGTGCCACGAAATAGTCTTTTAGTTTATTGGCTGCTACTTTGTTAACTACAGTTAAAACCATGTCAGTGTCAGAAGGAATTATCAAGTCCTCTGCTGTACTGAAGCGTTTTAAACCAGCAAACTCTGCAAGCTACTTCAGGTGAGTTGAGCTTTTGATGAGACGGATGCTGCTTTAGTAAAACCACTCTTCTACATAAGATAGTTGAGTCATCTATTTCCAAAGTAATCAACAGGCGTGTCTTTGTGTTTAGGATGAGAAGTCTCGAGGTGGCTTCATACGGTCAGATGCTGATATATGAGACATGCAACACACTGTGGTCTCTCTTAATTACCCATCATTGACCATTACCATTACTGGACCATTACCTGGTGAAGTCCAGGGCAAGATATGACTCATCAGATTTTTTTTTGGTAGTTGAAATCTCTGTTGTTGATTTCATTGTTTGCCCAACGGTACTTTTCACAGATTTGTCCATGTTTTGTGAGCAGTGCAAACCCGTATATTTAGCCTTGCTGCGCCCCCCCC
>JBBBVU010000004.1:917647-944461 GCA_037177055.1 Atherinosoma microstoma
ACTCATTCCTAGGATTACTTTACTCATTCTTAGGATTACTTTACTCATTCCTAGGACTACTTTACTCATTCCTAGGATTACATTACTCATTCCTAGGACTACTTAACTCATTCCTAGGACTACTTTACTCATTCCTAGGATTACTTTGATCATTCCTAGATGAATTGGGCTGCCATCCTCTGGTTTTCACTGAAAGTAATGTGGTTTTCTTTGAGGAGATAACCATTTACATTTTCTACTGTGTTCCAGGTGAATTTACTCTGAAACAGTAAGACATATTTTGATTTTGACACTTCTGACTTCTGATTTTGAGACCAAGATTAGACACACATCCCTTAGTTGTGAAGATATGCTTCATTTTAGACGATACTAAAACCTCCAAAAATTTAACACCACAGTCATAAAAGGGTGAACAGAGACAGAATCAGCCAGATAAAATAATTATAACCCAAATAATCTGCTTCTAATATATTTAAAACCTGTTTGAATTTATTTAATGAGAGTATTTCGCGAAGTTTCAGCTGATTCTGCAGTTTATTTCAAGCAGTGGGCAACAGATAACAAGAATAGAACATTGGAACGAAGACAGGGAGTTCCAGGACTTATTTGTGAAAGATAAGTCGGTGGATAACTTGGGAGCAGAACAAGAATAGATTTATAAATTAGAATATTCCAGAGTTTGACTCTATGAGAGGACAAACACAACCATCCAAACTGAGTATGCAGTATGAAGCGGTGTGTAAGGATTTTAAGATCTGTGATCTACATTAGTGCATCACGATAGATGGCATCCAGAGCATGGACATACTACAAAGAAGTTTCAACAAGTTTTATTTTTGAGTGAAAGACAAAAAAGAAAAAAAAATATTTTTTTTTACTGCCTCTGCAAGTGGAGGTGGGGCGCTATAAAGGTGTCCCAGAAGAGGATAGGTTATGTGTTTTGTGTGACTTAAGGGTTGTTGAGGATGAATGTCATTTTTTGTTCTATTGTCATTTATATCATGATGTCAGAACTGTTATGTTTGAGAAAATTCAAAGTAAAAAGCCAGATCTGTTTTGGATGACTGATGGGGATATGTTGAGTTGGTTATTTGAAAATGAAATATACAGTTTGCCAAGATTCTTGGAAAAGGCATGGAAACATAGACAAAGCACTCACACAACTAAAAGTTGTGTAATTGTTTTACTTTGTATGTTGGTCGTCTTCTTATTGTTAATAGTGTCATATAAGCCTGGGCTTATGGGCTGGGCACGCAAGTGTATGACACTTAGATAAAAAAAATCAATCAGTGTAGCTGAAAAATTTCCTGATTATGACATGTAGAGCAGTACATCACCGTATCATCAACATCACAATGGAATTTGACTTTTATGATCAAGATTATTAAACAGGAGAGGCCCTGAGATTGACCCTGGAGGAACACCTTAGTTTACCTTCATCTTGTCCACACTGAGGTCTTCCTGACACGTCTTTTATAACTGAAATTATCCTGTTTTTTCCCCCCTGTGTCTCTCCTGTAGCTGCCGAACATGTTTGGGAATTTTAGATCAACCATCCTCTCTGTGATGTTTGGTTCTTACGCGTCTTCAGCCGTCACCTTCCCTGGAGTCAAGGTACTCGCACACAAACAAATAAATTGAACTGCAGTGTGTTAAGGAAAAACACATCTTATTTAGTATATTCATTCAGCGTTGGCATCAAATAGTCACTTCACAACACATCTGCCTTTATTACTTCACAGTTACTCTGTCATGACTCACTATCATTCATTGGAGAAAATACATGTGAGGAGAAAAAGTAAAAAAAACTATACGAATAGTTTGAAAATGTTTTTTTTCTTCATCTGTTTCTTTTTAATCGTCCCACACCATCCACCTCGTCCATCTCAGCTGATTTACGATCTTGGCGTCTCCTTCCGGGTCATCATGTGGGTCTGGGCTGGCTTGGCCTGCATGGTCTTCCTCAACTGCTTCCTGAACTGGCCTGGTGAATCTTTCCCTGCACCTGAAGACATCAGACACACGTCAGTTCAAATATTCTCTCTTTTAATTTAAGTTTTATTTTTCTTAAAAAAAACACTTCAGAGGTTAAAACTTTGGCTGTTTTTAAAATATATCTTGAAGCAGTGATGTTGTGTAAAAGGTTCTGGAGCACGAGGCTTGAGAGAAAAAAGAAAACAATATAAACTCTGCAGAAAAAGTCAGTAAATGAATGTTTGTTGGATTATTTCTTCATAGTCAAGATTCTTCTTGGTAATAAATCTTTTACTGTTGGAAAATCTGTTAATTCTGGTTGAAGTATGAAGACACAAGTCATATTGGCAAGATTTCTCACCAGGAAGCGCTCTTACAATAAACAAAAAATCCATCAAACACTCAATTAAGTTTATATTCTTTGAATATACTTTCCTGTCTTAAAGGGTTAATGTAAGAAGGTTCTTTTACACACACGTTATGTGACAGAGACAAAGAACGTCCTGAATATACCAGCACTAACACATTGTTTACTGGAGCTAAACTTTAGTTTGAGCATTTTAAATTTAAAAACCAGAATAAAACATGAAGTTGATGATCATTTCTGTGAAATCAAAGTATCATGATGATTATTTTATATTAAGTTTTATATTCCATGTTTTTAAATGTTTTTTAGGGTTTAGTATTCCATAGAGCAGCTGTGGAAAAAAGAACGTGTATCATGTTAAATTGATGCTCATGGCAAGGTAAATCAGTCCATGTACTTAAATTTGGGACAGTTTGGGTTTATTTGACCTTATCTATACAGTCTCAATATAAAGAGATCCAGCTCAGTCTCACAACAGAATATTCAAAAGCTCATAATGTAGCAGTTATATATTGAAGCTCAAAAACTGTACAGCAAGTACATTTTCTCACTCAGTTCCCTGCAAAGATGCAGCTGAAATCCACCTTCACTATGTTCATATGTCTGCTGCATGATCACCTCGACACTGCATGTCCTCTGTGATCCTGTCCTCGATCAGCATCTCACCACAGGTTGATAAATGGACTGTACTTACAAAGTGCTTATCCAGGTACATATTGACCACTTTTTCACTACATGTCACATTCACCCACTACAGCACTTCTGTTGTTTTTAAGACTTTTTAATATTGCACACATTCATACCCAGATGGAGATATCAGGAGGCAGCATGGGGTTCAGTGTTGCTTCAGGGATGCTTCAGCATGTTGTGTGGGAAGCCAGGGGATGATCCACGGACCTTCCGTCCGTTGTTGGCAGATGACTGCTCTTCCACCTGAGCTACAGCTCTCGTGTGATAATACACGCAGTTAATGCTGCTGATTTGGCCACAGATGCCTAAGGACTAAGGAGGGATGGTGGGAGGGCTTAGGCCTGGAATATACTTACTTATAATCCCACAGACGTGTGTTCATCATAGCTGCCTCATGTATTTTCTGTTGTTCACATCCTCAGAAATTAATGCTCCACATTCACAAGCTGCAATATGTGAGAAACCAGTAGGGGGCAGTGTAGGGACCAGTTTGTCTGGATGCAAGGTGACTGGGTTGTGGTAGTGGTAGTGGTAGACAGTTAGGACTAAATGAACATACGTTGTTCAGTTTGTGGACGCTAGAAAGTAAATTGACGTTTGACCTTTGACCCTGGTCTGATCTCATTCTGTAAGTAGACTGCTGAGTTGCTTCACTGTAGGATGTGTCCATAAATGTTGGAAATAGAAATTCAATGATGTGATCATGAACAATCTCCCACAATTTTCTCCAAAACTCCCTCCAATCTCTCTCTTTTTTTCTTTTCTTTTCTTTTCTTTTCTTTTGTGTCAGCAGTAAAAAGGTGAAGTTGAACGGGGTTGTGACGGAGGACAGGAAAACCGGGGACAGGTACATCGTGCATGTGACTGTCATGGAGGACATGATGGGGTCCAGTCAGCCCATATCTGACCACAAAGACTCACAAAGCAAAGCCAAAGGTAAATATCTATTTATATAAATATAACTGGTGACATTTTTCTTGCCTTTTGAGCTGTACTGTCACTGTGTATAAAGCAGAGCTTCATTTATCTATTGCCATAATATTATGGTCAAAACCACTCAACTAGATCAATACTATTGGTGGTGGTAGGAGAACACAGCATAGGATTTAAGCCCACAGAAAAAAATACCTATAAACACCCCCTGACATCTGACTTCTGTATTCTGTGGGAAACATTAAAGACGACCATCAATTTCCAGGTCAAGACTCGGGGTCTCTTCCAATGAACTGCCGTGAGCCAACATCTTTGTCATCTCAGCCACAAATCCCAAACATTTTATGAGGGGCAACAAAACATAGACTGAACATCTAAGTTGGGTTTTAGAAAGAACCCACCCAAACCATCATCTTAACCACCATAATTAAAACCCTAAACTCAGTTGGTTTGTGGCGAGATGATTGTGGAGGCCGGAGTATCTCGTGCATCAGACTTCTTGGTCAGATTGTGGTGAGGCTGCTGTCTTGCAGAGGAACAGATGTAGGACTCTGAGCTTGGACTGCAGAGTGATGTGGTTGCCAAGCTAGTTGCATGTAGCTTTAATTGTGAATAAATCAACCAATCTTTCTGTGATTTTTATGACCGTTTCTTCTGTCTCTTGGCCCCAGCAGTTGTCTTCAGCTTTAATTCAATTCACAGTTTTCACATCTGCTCCTCCGAGGGGTCTGCTTTTTTTCTCTTTTTTTTTTCAACAATAACAACAAGAAACAGAATATTCAAAGCAAAGTTAACCACTGCTCCGACCCAGTCTCACTAAACAGATGATCAGCTGGTGTCATCAGAAATGGGGGAGTTTTTTTTAACAATAAAAACTTTTAAAGACCCCCATTTTCTGTAAAAAGATGTCTTGTAACAACTGATTACATGTAAGAGGGATGACATGTTTCCATTTACCAAGTATACTTTAACAAGGTTTCTGAAGAGCTGAATTGAGGCTCATTGGGAGGTTCCCACCGTCGCCATCTGGCAGCGTCACGAGTCTTGTCACTCCCAGAAAACACAAAAATGGGTGACAAGGTGGCGCTGAGAGGGGGGCTGTGAGCGTGGGGAGGGATGTTTGACACCCATCAAACTCTGAGCTGTCTGTAGCTACGAGCTAACAAAGCTAACCCGGAGCTAATGAGCTAACGGATGTAGGCGGGCTAAAGCTAAGGCGCGCTAGCTGTGCTACCCTCTGCCTCCTTGCCTAACTGGCGCCTGTCAATCAAAAAGACACGGCCCTAATTAATTTCCAGACTAAATAACATCTAAATGAATGAGTTACTAAAAAAAAAATAATTCCCCCCACAGTTGTCACGAAGGTAAACTTGACCTATTAAGCCTAAAATGTTTTTTTTGTACCAGACTGTAAACATGTTTAATTCTGCAGTGAAGTTGGCTTTTTTAAAATGGGAGTCTATGGGGATTGACTCCCTTTTGGAGCCAGCCCCTAGTGGATGAGGGGGGAACTGCAATTTTGGCACTTCTGCATAGGGATCACATTTCTCAGCCGGAGGTTGCTGCTTGGTTAAAAGAGGTCATGGGGTGGACAGGAGTCGGCTTATATCGTAAGGGGATCCATAACTGATTCCTGTAAACTGTATTTTTTATCAGTTCTTTATTATCATGTCATATCATGGTCTCTGATTATAGCTGTATATGTTATGTTTTCTTATAAGTATGAATTCTTACAGATATTCCCTCTCTCCAGATCTGAACTGTAGGCATTTACACACTGCTTCACACTCGCACACAAGTAGCAGGATTGAGGAATCAATATGTGTATATGTAGATTTTTCTTTCTTTTCCACTTCACATTTGTTAGTATTTTTTTTTCCAAGTAAATCTGCAAGAAGTTGTAGACGCACTGACACAATTCTACTCTGAGCTGTCTTGTACTTCATGTAGTACATAATCCCCAACGTTTTATCCAGGAGTTTTGCTTTACAGTAAAACCCCTGAATGAGAAAGTGTCTCAAATAGAGGACATTATATCATGGAGAAAAAAACCCATAAAATCATATAAGTCTTTGTGTTATAAACAGAGTCTACCCATCTACTGACTTTAAAGCTAAAACTGTAAAGATTATATGGACGACCAGTTACGATAGCATCTGAGTTCCTCCTTCCACTGTTACCTACCTGCAGTTTTCCACCCTGCTGTAGGGTGAAACTCCCTGAGGCTTGAACTTCTCATCAGCTGTGCGATGACAGTGTTGTTGTCTCCAGTTCACTGCTGATTATTGGTCCAGTTATACATGTGGGAACTGGTCATTTAGATGATGCTCCTATGAAACTTCTGTTCTCCCTGAATGGCTATGTGCCCTGCAGCATATCATGATTATACCCTATTTCTTTCTCTTTCTGTCTCTTCCCCCAGCCTCAGTACCACTCTGTCACTCTGTGTGCTCTCCCATCTTCCTATGGAGTGCCGTCGTCATGGCAATCACCCAGCTGAGGCTGATCTTCTTCATGGGTGCTATGAATAAGATGTTGGAGTTCCTGGTTACTCATGGTGACCCCCACCGTAAGAATCAGAATGAACATGAATGTAGACATTGTCTTTGCTTAACTACCAGCGTGATCCTGGACACTGATCTGGTTTTGTTCGTCTGATAAAAATAAGACAAATAAATGATAAGCTGGTGTTACCGTAACGTTGTGTATCATACCGTTTATATTCAGTGTAGAAGTGTGTGTGTGGATGGTTGACCTGGAGCTGTTGTCTTTCAGCGTCAGAAGAGCTGCAGCAGGAGGTGAAGGAGCAAGGTAACTGTGCTAAGAACCAGGTCTTGGGTTTTGTCTTGAGTCTGAACTCGACTGTTTACATTTGTATTTGTTTCACTCTGCGTGTCCTCTCCAGTTGGTTTCTACTCGTCTATCTTCGGTACGCTGCAGCTGCTCTGTCTGCTGACGTGTCCCCTGATCGGCTACATCATGGACTGGAGGATGAAGGAGTGTGAAGAGGAAAATGCAAACACGCAAACAGAAAACAGGTGTGGGCATTGTTTTCTCTGTAGGTTAGGTTTTATTTAGACCGTAGACCAGGTGCTTAGTTACATGATTGGCTTTAAAGAACTAAGTTTGGTCTTTAATGCCTCCTTTCTGGACTTCAGTGGAAAAGATCCAGGACAAACTCCAGCCTTCAGCCAGTTAGATCCCCCAAAGAGAGACAGAAAGATCCAGAAACTGACCAATGCCATGAGAGCTTTCACCTTTACCAACCTTCTTCTGGTCACCTTCGGAATAATTTCCTTGATTGAGAACTTGCCCATTCAGGTCAGAGAAACATGCACAGGAATACATCGGAGAGAGTTTCCATCCGTGTTAACCCCCGTCTCTTCTTCAGGTGGCGTCATTTGTTCTGCACACCATTGTGAGAGGATTCATCCATTCCTGCTGTGGAGGTCTCTACGCTGCTGTGTGAGGTTTTAAAACTGGAAAATCACAATATCTACAACAGGAGACAGAACAGCCCCTCTTCAGCTTTACATACATTTATGTATTCATTCAAGCTTTGTTTTTAGAGATGATCTAACCAAGACACAGTTTTTATATTCTAATGAGAGACCTATTCACGGTCTCAATAATAAATGACCAGACTAATTCCAGAAAAGTTGGGACAGTGTGTGAAAGGTCTGAGATGTAAAAATAGATTTAGATTAACAATGAAATGAAGGTGGTGAGAGGAAACATGAAATATTACCAGTAGTTTCTCCACTTATCAGACACTAAAATGATTTGTTTTAACTAGCTTTTAAAAAAAAAAAAAAAAAAAAGTATTTTTCTCTTGAAACTGATTTAACACAAGAATTTACAGAAAAGGAGAGACGCTTTTTAATGACATTATCAAGTTAATTATCTCATTATCTTCAGACAACAGTTTGGTTTGCTCAAGATAACGACTTCATTATTAGAAGAAGAAAATGAATAACTGCAGTAAACTGAAATATCTTTCTTTGTTAGAGTTCAGGAAAGTTATTCCCAGGAATAAAACATTCAGTTTATTTCAGCTTTATTTATACGATACTTATTCACATATCTGTGAATAAGTCACAAAGTCACTTTTACAGACATTCATTGTCGTCCAATTATAATCCAATTAAAACAAAACCATTTTATGACCCACATGAATCCATTTTATAATAAATTTATATTTATAAACCAGATTGATTTAAAATAATGATCTCACTAAAGAAGGTACATAAAATAACAGAATAAAACATGTCTTGCTATAAATGCCAATAATTACCAGTTAAATAAATGAGATGATTAACTCATGAACCTCTTATTTCTGATCATCTCAGGGTCTTTAGAGAAGAAAACTCTTTAACTTGTGACTGTAACTTACAACTGGAGATTATCCAGATAAAGAGATGTGAAAATAATGTAATAGCTTCACTACAGAAGTTAACTTGTATTTTATCAGTATTTTGTTGTTCATCGTTACATCTGAGACTCTGTAGCAAAACTTGTGGTATTCTGTTTGCTTTCAATGTCTTTTCCCAACTTTCCTGTTTTACCGTAGTTTTAAAGGAATGGACCAGTTATGAAAAGATGAATTATTCTGTTATGTTGAGAAATGGTCTTTGTTATTTTGAGATAGTTAAGTGCTTTCAGAGTGGCCATGTTTTCAAAATTCTGTACTTCTTCTTGAGATAAAAGAATTATTAACTTGCGATGTCGAGATAATGGCGTAAAAATAAATAATCATTGCCTTTATGGCTGCTCTGAGCTTCCGTAGAGACCTGGCAGAGAAGTAACGGCTTTCTTTCCATCTTCCCTCCGCAGGTATCCGGCCAACCACTTCGGGACGCTGACAGGCATGCAGTCCATGATTAGTGCTGCATTCGCCCTGCTCCAACAACCCCTGTTCATGCTGATGGTGGGGCAGCTCGGTGGAGATCCATACTGGGTAAAGGGCCCCCACTCACACACACACACACAGACACACATTATAAAGACATGTTTGAATCCAGGGGTGTCCAAAGCTGGTCCTCGAGGGCCGCTGTCGTACAGGTTTTGGATGTTTCCCACTGCAGCACACATGAATCAGATTGGACATGCTTGGACAACTTGACTACAAGCTGTTGAGGAGAGACATTTCATTTGAATCGGGTGTGTTGGATCAGGGAGGCATCTAATACCTGCAGGGTTGTGGCCCTCGAGGCCCGGAGCTGGTCTAGCAGGTCCCAAAACAGGTTTCCATGTTCTGACTTGTCTCTTCTTACAACAGATCAATCTGGGCCTTCTCATCTTCTCCCTGGCTGGCTTCCTGCTGCCATGCTACCTGTTTTATCACCGTAGAAACCTGACTAGGGAAAAGGCAAATCGAGATATGACAGATGTCGGCCTGTGAGAGAGCGAGCGAAGTTCAAAACCAGTCAGAAACTGGACCTGCTAAGAACCAAGCCAATCTGTGTATGGACACACCGCCAGGGCGATCGCTTGAGTTGGTTGAAGAGAAAACGATTGATTTATGAAACAACTTTCTTTTTAAACTGAGATGTAGTAGCTTGTTAATATTTTGGGGATACGTGTGCGACCTCATTCCTCGTGACAAAAAACAATGATACCTAACATAAAAAAAAGCAGAAATCGTGGAAGCGTTTTTACTTTAGATAACTAAAACTGACAGCTCAGAGTCAGTAAAATGGTGCCACATGATGACAGAATATGAAATGAAGCTGGAAGCCTCTTATTCAAAAATTATTTTTAATAGCTGGCATGTAAAAGTGCCACATTGAGGGACCATAATAGCTTCTTCCACCCATTGCTGTACAATGAATGGGTTTAAAACCTGCTTGGGTTACATGATTCAGGCTTGAATTTGGGACAGATGTGCTGCCTCTCGGACCATAAATTATGATCCTTTTATTATCTTTGGACAGCACAGTAAAGGAAATGATCCGCTTATCTGACGGTCTTGATTCAGCTGTCGGCTAAATGTAGCATGCTAGCATAAAAGCAGCATGATGTGCAGGCAACATTGCAAATGATTCCCCAGTTGGTTTAAAAGAAAAAGTTTGTTGAATTTGCTTATTTGTTTATTTATTAGGATTTATTTAAGAAAACTTCTAACAACCGTGAGTTATTTTGTACGTAGAGCCATGTGAAACTTGGGTTTGTCAGACAGTGACCATGGTTTAATCAAATGTTTTGAAAAAATATCCATATCTAAGACTTGACAATCACTTATTGTATGAGTACATGAAAAAATACATAAACATCAGGTTTTGGTTTTAGCGGGTGTAGATATCTCTGAGCCATAGCCACAGTCCAAGAGTAAGAGAGAGAACTTGGGTTCTCCTTGTTTCTGTTCTCAGTCTAAAAGGGACCCGTTATACTTATTTTCACCTCTATATCTTTATTCAGGGAGGACTGGAGAAGCTTTGCATGCTTTTCAGTTCAAAACTTTCTATTAATTTCTTACTGGTCACTTATGGAGCCAGTTATAAGGGACAGTTTTGTTCCTACGTCCCTAAAATTCCACTTCCCCCAGTTGAACCAACAGGCTGCATTTGTCCCGCAGGTCTTAATGCTCAGTTCTCATTCGTTTTTGCTGAGATCTAATTTTGATGCCTGATTGTTCCCATTATAGTCTACTTTACATTGTCTGTGGTCCTGAATTGCCCTGCAAAAGCAGAAGAAGATGTGACGTCACAGACAGCACACTGTGTTTACATCCTCCTCCGGGACAGAACAAGCGACGTCTGTCTCACTTCATTGACACAAATTTAGGACTACAAATGAAAGTGTGCCACTCAAACTGTCATGGGTCACATGCCAAGTCTGTTGTTGAGAGGAAACACTGACTTCCAGTGAGCTGTTGGAGGGACAGGTTATTGTACAGGTTAATGTTTTAGAACATCCCAATTTTTTCTGTTTATTAAAACTCAACAGGTCAAACTCTCACTGTGCTCTGAAATAAAAGCATAGAACAAAAAAATTTAGTAAACAAAAAAATCATGAATCCATTTATAAACCAAAATGTTTTCTAAACTTTTGACTCATCAAAGTAGCAGAAATCAGCTGAACACGCTCGTCCAACTCTTTGTACAACGGGAACATAAATGGTCCAGTCAGCCTACGATCACCAACTTGTAGACTCTCAGAAACTCGTCTTCTGATTCTGTCGTGGCTTTGAATCCACCAGACCTCTCTGGGTCTACCAGACCTCTTTGGGTCTACAGTCTACCAGACCTCTTTGGATCTACCAGACCTCGTTCTGTCAGAGTTTCCTCCAGTCTCTGAGCCTTTTGACGATGGAAGCTGGACTGACAGACATGTAGACTTTTTCAGTTTCTCTGCAGGACAGACCTCTCCTCCAGTCCTGTGATGGTCTGTCTCTGCTCCATCGTTGCCTTTAACCTAACCTTTTATATCAACACACTATTAGAATAGTTGTGCTAGGTTACGGTACCAGCGTGTGTTCAACTCGGCCCTTATCCAGACAGAAAGGTTGGAAGTTATCTAGAAAAGCTGGGACACCAGCAGGAACTGGTTACACCAGCTTTCAAGGCTTCATTAACCTCCACTGATGCAAAACAGCGCAAAGATTTTAACCTGTTTCTGTTCCCTGAAACAGGCTTTTATCTATCATTCTGAAATATACATTATTTTTCAGTTTTGGGGAACCTCACCTTTCTTAACTTCTGACAGTTACCTTTTTATCATTTCTAGATATTCACTGAACTTGAACAGCTTTAATTTCAATTAATGGAACTGGGATCAATTTTGGGTGTTCTAAAACTATGACTGGTAATGTATATTTTCCAGGCTTTCCCCCCTTTTCTTTTCTTGCTTCATTTTAAATGACCCCTTTCATGCATTTATTAAAAAGTGATTTTTTTAAAAATGCAGTATCTCACCACAAGAACATGTAAAGTCATATGTTTTCTATGATTTAGATTATTTTCATTGAATGGTTAAAAGACGCCGATGTAATGACTCGTGTCCATCTTTAGCCGTACATTTACCAGAAAACAACTTTTACATAAATGTCCACTGTAATAATGGGTTCAAACTTCATGCAGCATATTCATCATCCCTCATGTGATGACAAATCATTTCATTCTGTATCTTGTGATATAACAACAATTTTGCAGGTTTTTTTTAATTTTCATTATTCATTGATTGATTGGACATTCATTGATACAGCCAGCTGGATACAAATCATTATTGTTTTGTAATGAAGTTTTCATTCTAATGTTTTTTTTGTTTTGTTGATTTATCTTTATTTTCATTTTATCTGGAAATGACTTTAATTGAGATCCTGATTTTCTTTTTTGTTTGTTTTGTTTTTTGTTTGTTTGCTGAGACCGTTGTTAGCGTGTTAGCTAAAATCTCTTTAGATTTTTAAGCAAATCAGAATTAAGTGACAGAATTATATAAACACTGACCGCATTATAGAAAAGGAAAAGAAAATTTACAGACAGGTGAAGGTGTGGTCCCATCATATGTTTTCTTTTTGTTTAAATTTCGTTTTTCTGACTCTGTGCTGGCACAGATTTATAGTAAAAAATAAAGGAGAGAAAAAAATTAAAAACAATTTTGAAAAAAATACAGTGAACGAGTAGAAAAAGAGTAAATGAGATTCGTAGTTTGCAACTGATAATGATGTGTCAGAGCTTGTATAGCAGATGGATAAATCATCACCAGAATGTCTGAGACAATAAGAAATGAATCCATTAACACTAAAAAAGGGGAATAATGTATTTGTTTTTAATTAATGTTTATTTTTCATGACATTTATATTATGTTCTACATAAACACTGCCTTGTTCTCTAGATCAATGGTTCAGAGCCTGTGTGATTGTTAGAAATAAGATCACGTCCACACAGAGACGATTTTAGGTTTATTATCATTTGGACATTTTGTCCATATGGAAATGATGTTTTGGACCCTGAAAACCCTAGTTTTTAAAATCAGGTGCTAAGGTCATTAAAATCTGTTATAGAATAATATTAGTAAAATAAATAAAATAAAATGAATTAAAGTTATTAGTTGCACAGCTTGGGGATCCAATCAGTTGTGGTCCATGTAGCTTACTGTGGTTTAGTGAGCTGGTGGAGCTACAGTAGTGTAGTAGTTCACGTCTATTCTGGTAACCTGAATTATTTCTGCAACATTTCTTTGATGAAACTTTTCTGAGAAACATCACAGTTCAGATGAAGTTAAAGAAGTACAGCTATATGTTGATGTTTAACTGTGGTTTTACAAAAAGACAGGATTCAGATGGAATGCATCATTTGTGATTAGAAGCAGCTAGAGCCAAGCATGGTTTCAGCACAGGGTAGGTGGGGTTGGGGGGGTCCACAGCTCTTTGGTAGTTGCATAAAGGGCATCCTCAAGGATGGGAACCACTGCTCAAGCGCCCTGAGATGACATTGTCGTGAATTGGCGCTATACAAATAAAGATGAATTGAATTGAATTGAACTCTAGATCATAATGCAGCATCATCTCACCAACTGCCTACATGGTGGTAATATTTGTTGTTTCAAACTGTTTATATTTTATAAACAAGATGTAAAAGGCAAGAAAATGGATATGGATGGATGGGGGTAAAAGGGATAAAACTACCAGACTGCCAATAAAGATGAACAAACACGGATCAAACTTGTGGTTTTTGTTCAGTTTTTCTTGTGATCAATTAAATATGTTTTTGTGTAAAAGTGTTTAAATGCTGGATCACCCTAATTAAACAGTTGTTGATGAAAAACTGTAAGTGACTGTTTACTTTTACAGAATTCACTTAACTTTTTAGCTTCAGATATAGTTGTAATCGTCAGTTCATTATTTCCTAAAATCCAGACCTTTTTTTTCTTTTACTTTTAAATCTATTTTGAAAGTTTCCTGTACATGTATCACCCTTTTTCCAGCCTGTGCCCCTGCATGCCCCCACCATCAGAAACTTTGTAGACCTACTCTTGTTTGCAGCAGCTAAAGACTGGTTTGTTTTCAATGTTAGTGATCCAGAGTCTCATGTAATGTTAAGTTTAACCTGTAAGATGTTAGTGTTTGACAAATTGGGCCTTTATTTAGTTCCACGCATGCATGTGAAAACTGGCTGTGCGCATGAGAATGGAGTATGCGCATGGTAAACACCGAGTAAATGTAATTCTGATTGCAAGTAAAAAAGTACCCACGAGTAAAAACACATTTTGAGGAAGCATTTCTACACTGTGAGGGAACAATACAGTTTTCAGGAGCAGAAAAGCTTCCTCAGTCAGTTCGCTGAATGCACAAATCTGTCCCAATGAGCCACACTTACCTCATGACCCCTCACTTGCTATTCTTCTCAGTTGTTGATATCCAGAATTTCACAGCAGAAAAGGAATTGAATTGTCCTAGTTGTTCAATATTGTTGAATTCAAATTTTGTGTTTAACTATTCAGAACCGAAATTCTTGAGAAAGTTTTATTGCCCATGATGAAGCACCAGCTTGTGCCGGTCTCATGAACAGCCCCGGCACAATTTAACCACTGGGTGAGTCTCTTCCAACAAGTCTTCAGATCAACCTTTTGTGGTTTGTTCACATCCCACGAGGATATTCTCTAAACTGCTGCAGACCAGCAGGCGGCAGCAGCTTTTAAAAATCTCAAAATGAAACAATTACAGAAGACCATGTTCTGCTTAAAAGGGTGAAAATTGTATGATTTTAAGTTTTTGCAATGAAAACAAAACTTTCATAGCCTAAATATTTCATGGGGCGTAATTCTCCAACACCTCCCACATTTACTTAGTGGGGATCTCTAAATATTGATGAGGCCACCCACAGTCCAGCCTCTAAACACTTCCTTTAAGTCTAACCCACTCTGCAGTATGCACTCAGTGGTGTTCATATAGTACTTTATTTAATTTATGTATAAATAGGAAAATGAATATTAATTAACATATAAATGTTTAAGATTACAGGTCAGTGGAGCCACAGAAAACAACAGAAAATAACAGCAGCAGCAGTAGAAGGAGATTTAAATGCACAATAATGAGAGAAAATATTTTCTGGGAACACTTAAAAACCACCATATGGACGTATTTCCACAACACTTTGTTACAGGGTGGTCAGTATAATGTAAAAACATACTCGTTCTGATTTTCTAAAAATGTGCTGGAATATAATCTGAACCAACACATTGGTGTTTATAAATGTGTTACCTCCGCCAAGGCGCAGAGGTTGTGTTTTTGCACAGATATGTTTGTCTGTCCGTCCGTCTGTCTGTCTGTTAGCAACGTAACTCAAAAAGTTACTACCACTAGGGGCTGGCTCCAAAAGGGAGTCAATCCCTATAGACTCCCAGGTTAAAAAAGCCAACTTCACAGCAGAAATAAACATGTTTACGGCCTGGTAGAAAAAACATTTTAGGTTTAATAGGTCAAGTTTACCTTCATGACAACTGTGGGGGGAGAGAATTTATTTATAACTCATTTGTTTAGATGTTATTTAATCCTGAAATTCTTCATAAGTAGGTAAGTCCTTTTGATTGTCTGGTGTCAGATATATGGCAGCAAGGAGGCAGAGGGTAGCACAACCGGGGATTTTAGTCGGATAACATCACACCTTAGCCCACCAACCTCCGTTAGCTGGTTAGCTCCAGTTGGCTCATAGTTAGCTTTGATAGCTCCAGTGACTGTTAAAATATGGATAATCCTTCCGCCACGTGACCCGTAGGTTTCTGAATAGCTGAATTGAGGCTTGTTAGGAGGTTCCTAACAGGTTAGGAGGTTCTTCGCCATCATGGTAGTGTCACGAGTCACTCCCAGAAAATACCAAAATGGGCGACGAGGTGGCGCTGAGAGGGGGGCTGTGAGCCTGGGGACAGATGTTGACATCTATCAAACTCTGAGCTGCCTGTAGCTACGAGCTAACAAAGCTAACCCGGAGCTAACAGGAGCTAACCAGCTAATGGAGGTAGGCGGGCTAAAGCTAAGGCGCGATGTAAGCCGGCTAAGCTACCCTCCTTTTGCCTGATATCTGGCACCTCCCCCCACAGTTGTCATGAAGGTAAACTTGACTTATTAAACCTAAAAGGTTTTTTGTACCAGGCTGTAAACATGTTTATTTTTGCTGTGAAGTTGGCCTTTTTAAAATGGGAGTCTATGGGGATTTGCTCCCTTTTGGAGCCAGCCCCTAGCGGATGAGGGAAGAACTGCAATTTTAGGCACTTCTGCATAGGCTTCTCATTTCTCTGCCGGAGGTTACCGCTTGGTTAGCTCATATACAGGCAGCTCAGAGTTTGATGGGTGTCAATCATCCCTCCCCACACTCACAGCCCCCCTCTCAGCACCACCTCGTCGCCCATTTTTGTATTTTCCAGGAGTGACGAGACTCGTGACGCTGCCAAGATTGCGATGGTGGGAACTGCCCAACTAGCCTCATTTCAGCTCTTCAGAAACCTACGGGTCACATGGCGGAAGGCTCGTCCATATTTTTTACAGTCACTGGGACCAACTGATTAGATTTAGGGGGTGATTCGGGTCACTGTCCGGATCCAGGAAGTTTTTTTAACACTAGAAACCGGATCCATTCAAGTACCCCCTAGAGCCACCAAAGGGGGTCATTCTGGCATCGATGCAGATCCGGTAGAGGACACATGCATTCAGTGCAGCCATGTCCAAAATGTTATAAAACACAGCAACAGGCCATCTCGTAGCTACAGATAGATGTTATAATCCTGCTTGATCCGGATCATGTTGACATTGTGGATATGGTGATCCAGAAGGTTCAAAATATAGGGGGTATTGGGTGGCCTGTTGGGCCTTTTGGGGTTTTTCTCAGGTGAGTCACCCTATGGCTTGGCAGAGGTCTGCACTCTCTGAGTGCTTCTAGTACTATATGGTCCAGTAATTACTAACATCTTAGTATCAATCCCACACTTCTCTGAAGTTTTATCAGCTTGTTTTTCAATTTCATAAATATATCAAACTAAATAAATTAGGGGAACAATTACCATTGTTCATGTTATATGTGTTTCATACAAATGACTAAACATTTAACATAAAAAGTTGTACAAATCAGGAAATTGATGCCATAATGAATGTAAATATGAAGATTTCAGCCCAGACTGAAGCATTGCAGAGCATCACTGACTCACTTTCACAAATTTAACAGACAAAGACATTGTATTATGATTACTTTTCATCCTGTTGAAAACAAGTTGCATTCATCAGTGAATGTGGACATTTAAAAATCTGGACTGCTGCTGCAGAGAAATACTGACAGTGTCTGAATAAGTAAAGGTTATTGACAAAGCCAGAAGGTAAATTAAGAGAGGGAACAATGAAAAAAGAAGCAGTAATTCATAAATTGACTTAGACATGAAATCCATTGCAGGATAGTATGAGGGAAAAAGATGTTTTATGTTCTGTCTCATCAACTTCATTTCGCTTGTTAATATACATCCATTTATGCATTTCAAGTTTTAGATACTTTTGTCTGATTTGGTCTCTTCCTCCATGCAGTCGAAAAGAGATCAAATTTCCTCACTGTTGCCACAAAATAGATTTTAAAATCATGTTACATAATAATTTAGCTCATTATATGAAGTGAAGTCTGAACCTAATCTACTAAAATACCTGCTAACTCTGATCAGCCACTACATCAGAACCATTGGCAGCTAACATTGCTCATCTTATTGCTATGAAAATCTGCATCCATGTATTCACATGGAGGCTGCTACTTCTTTTTTTTTACACCTGTTACAAACCAATGATACAACAATACACACTGTAAAACCTTTTTATGACGAGCTCAAACAAAACAGCAGTGTGAAGTGTTCACTCGGCCTCCAAACTCCCCAGATACTGATCTAATCTGAGGGCAATTAATCCACACAGATCTCACAGGACCCAAGGCATCTGTTGCTAATGTCCTGGAAGCAGACACTCCAGGACACCATCAGATTGTCCACACCCTGTCAGACTTATTTTGATAAGAAAGTGGACCTAGTGGTTGTAATGCTAATTTGTATATCAGCAGCTGCCATTTATTTCATGCTCCTGCTCTCCTTCACGCCTTTCTTGGTTTGTGGCATCAGAACTGGTCTAGATTTATGGCTGCACCCAGAAACTTATTTTCAAAAACAGCTTCTAATTTCTTTCCTATCTTTGTCTACAAAGCTACAAACGGCAGGTTGCATCCTTACACATGGCTTAATGGTCTGCAATATCAACAAATCCGTTTGTTTAGGAAATCCCTTAAAAAGATGCACAAATTTGATCATAATGACAAAAAATGTAACCTTGTCAAAACTGCTGTAAAAATATTATATATTATAATTTTTTCCTATCTAACAAGACTTAAAACTAGAGTGGACAGGACCTTCTCAGTCGTCGGCCCCAGACTGGAACTTTCTGCCCCTCCATGTCCAAACTGCCCCCACGGTGGAGAGCTTTAGGTCTTGTCTGAAGCGCCACTTTTATTCTCTGGCTTTTAACACTGCGTGGGTTGTGTGGTCCTCTGTGTCTTTTATTTTTATTTATTTTAACTTACTTATTTAATTTTATTTATACTTTTATTGTATTTATTGATATTGCTGATTTTATTGTGCAGCACCTTCTGTTTTAAATGTGCCTTATAAATAAAGTGGATTGGATTAGATTAGACAGAAATCTACTCACTATTTCTGTCATCTTCAACAGAAAATTCCATGTATATGTTGAATGACTTGCGGGAAGACCTGAAAATTGACCTCTCCAAAGAGGAATGGTAATTAGCATCCTCCAAGGCATACAGACAAACTATTAATTCTCGGCTAAGACTAATACAATAAAATGGCTAATGCGCATCTATATTACACTCACAAAATTACATAGATATAATTCTAATATACCAGACACTTGTATAAAATGTGGAGAGGAGAAGGGAACATTCATTCATTGTATTTGGGAATGCAGGAAGATTAGACAATTCTGGAAGCAAACAATGATAACACTGATTAAAAAAGATATACCACTTAATCCCTGTTTTCTCATTTTTGGACTGTATCCTGCAAACGTATAATAAATGTGACTTTTTTTTTATGGATATGTGTTTACTACAAGCTAAGAAGATAATATCCCTGCTGTGGAAACCAACTAGGACCAAGTATTAAAGGTTTGGCAGAACAGATGATGGCGGTCTTTCCTCTGGAGCGTGTGACTTACTTACTTAAAGGGAACAAGGACTTATTCATCACATTTATGAAAGAACTTAATTTTGATGACAACTGAAAGAAAGAAAAAAAGAGGACTGGATGTATGTCAGGGGACTGAAGAAGCCTAGATTGGACCCTGTGGAGCTTTACAGGGGTGGGTTTTGGATCTGTGTAGCGTATTTATGCCTATGTGCACATGTGAATTCTTGGCATGATGGGGCTGTTCTGAGAGATTTTCTTTTTTTTTCTTTTTTTCTTTCTTTTGTCTTTTGTTTTTCCCCTTGTCTGGGGCTTTGTTGTATTTTGTTGATTCTCTTTCTTTGTGTATATTTAATTTGTGGACAAAATAATAAAAAAAAAAATTTGTTGGAAAAAAAAGGGTTAAAAAAAACAAGTGTTGATGAGCTTTAGTGATATTATTATACAAAAAAAAGAAAAGAAAGAAAGCTTTCTCTTTTAAATAGATAGTATTTATAAATTCATGGAAAAATACACAAGACAATAAGCTAACAAAAGTTTGAAAAATGACACAAACATCAGGAGGAATAATCATAGTACCAGTAAGTCTTTTAAGCATCTGTAAAGAGGTGACTGTTGGGCTGAGGTAATAAAAAAAAATATTTTCTTTACCACTGAGTCATATGGACGGATTCACAGAAAACCAGTTCTCTTTGTGATACCTCCTGTGGGAAATGGGTCATCACCAAAACATCTATTGTGTTTTTAATGCCATGGTTGGTCCTTTATGGAGAGACAACACACACTGAGTAAACAACATCAGACAACAAAGCTGCATGTTTGCTTTCCGGGTGGCAGGATTTTAGATTTGTTATTATTTCAGACCTAGTGGTGTGGGCTTATCCCCACATCCCCTGCTGTCATTTTAATCTTCCCACTGAGTCAGTGTCTTCGTGTGAGGGGTCCAGTTTGCTTTAGGGTTGCCGGACCACATGTTTAAATGGCTGTTTGGTGGTTGGAAACTGAGGCTGAGGGTAAATTAAGGATTTAGTTGTCAGCTGGGACTGTTAGTTCAATCTATTGGCCCCTAAACAACATGTAAAATATGTTTATTCAAGAGCACGACTGGCGTCCATATAAGCAAGAATAGTCACAAACGTGCGCAAACATACTTAGAAACGTTACTGTGTCAGTGTGTCACATGAGAGGATTAACAACTCGAGTGAAAGACAGCTTATGTGGCGCTTAATTACTGTAAAATATAGCAGCAAATCTTCCTCATCTCTTGCAGTTCCGCTAACAAGCCCAGGATTGAGCCACACTGTTGAGAATGAATTTAATCACGATTTAGAGCAATCATGACGTTCCCGTTTGGAAATGGGTGGGACTTCGCCGTAGCCGTAACAGAGTACGCTGGCAGTTTGATTGACAGCAGCCCTGTCCAATCGCAGTTGTTCTTGTTACGACAGCTCCGCTGGTGGACCCTGGCATTAGAGTTTTGTGGTACTGACAAATATGTCGGCCTCAGGGAGTCTCTCTTGGCCACCAACAGTATGGAGATGTGAGGAGAGCATATGACTGACTGGGGATTTTATTCACCTGGTTTTCACTCTATTCCGCTTCAAATAAGCGGCCTTTTGGCAGTATAAGTCAGGAAAGCAGGCAGTTTTGGCGCTAGCTAATAGTTATTTAAGCTAACTGTCTCTAGTGAGCAAACGTCAATCGTATCGGTGGATGGCTAGCTAGCCAATCATTTATCTGAATTAGCTTAGCTTTCCACCAGGAAAAGGCGTGCTTTCTGGAACCGCTGATTGACTCTCGTATAGATTACGAAGGCTGTGACCATTTGGATCTGCTGATTATAATCCCAAGAGGACGTAATGCCACCAGGACTGACACATCCCATTCAGCCTTTTTGGATACACAGCCATTGAAACTCAGGTGAGCTGAATTGTTAGCCTGCTGCTAGCCAAAGCGAAGACCTGAGTAGCTTACGGCTAGTTATTTTTGCATACAGAGAAGCTCATCTTCCAACCTTCAACTGATTGTGTTGATTAAAGGATAAAACTGTGTAAAGCTTATATTCAATCCATGTCCACTATGTCAAGTAAAGATTAGCAGCGTTGAAGCCTGTCACAGCATAAATTTCCATGATCTACAACAGTTGTGACTCATTAGTCTTATCCCCACCCTACTTTCATTTTATCATTCCTGATTCTTTCCCCACACACACACTAGTCATATAAATATGAAAATAAGCTAATATTTATGTTGTAGTATTCGATCTGAAGCCCTGAACCCAATGCACATAATCTATACACGCCCATAAAAAGACCGGATCCCTTCGCGTTTGAGAAAATGATTTTTCTGAGAGCCAACTTGCATATTCGTGATATTTTCGGTGAAGATCGGAGTGATGCTTTGTCTGTCTTTAGGAGAGCATCTTTGCCGGGTGGAAACGTGTGCCTGACCAGTCAGCTCTGCTGAGCTCACCTGGCCCAGATACCACACATCCTCCTCCTATCAGTTCTGTAACACCCCCCCGTTAGGAAATAAGATTGTTGGGACCTGCGAGAGAAGCCACTTTCTAGCCGCTGTGGTTTATAGCGAGCAGCAGCCTTGACTGCAGAGGGCCAAACACACCCAGTGTTCATGTGTGTTTACGTGCTGGCTTGTAGGCTGCTTCATGTATGAGGAGGGGCCACAGTGTTTTTAAACCCATACTCTGTAAAGCAATGAGGATAGAAAGCTGGACCTGATGGTGAGAGGATGTAATGTGTTGCAAATGAAGAGCAGCGCTGATCAGATTTGATCCATGAGGAAATAATTCCTCTCTAGAGTCATGTGCTGACAACAGTGTGCTGTATGTTTGAGGAAATTATGTCAAAATAGATGTAACCTTAATGTGGTCCACGTCATGGCCAAGGTTCAGGAAATGATATAACATATTAGCTACAAAATATCCCTTTATTAATAGAAATCAGCAACTCTGGAATAATGTAAATCCTGATGACAGTGCAATGCTACATTAAGTAACAAAAAGAATCAAGTATATGGGAGATAATGGTGGTAGTGGCTGACAAATATAAATAGTTATTGATTAATCTTAAGTACATGCCTAAATTGTTAATCAGTTTTGACTCATGATATGGTTACTTTCAGTGTTTCTTTATGATACAATTAAAAGAAAAGAAAGAGCTTGACTTTCCTCCGCTTCCATCATTTTCCCCACTGAGCTGCAATGGAAACATGACTTATGGTCGGTTTTCCAATTAACAGACAAAAGCAGCAAAATATCATCAATGATCCACCGCTCTTTTAAATTATTCATGTGAATGTGGACGCAGCTTAGTTTTCTACCTTTTTTATAGGAATACAGAATAAATGTAAATTTGATCTACTGACCAGCATCCATATAGAGTTTAAAAGAAATTATAATAGTTGAAAATATTCCTGAAATGAATCTGCAGTTAAATGCAAATGAAAGTGTTTCTTTAGATGTTTAACTTGAATGAATTGATCACAATGAATTGGCTCAAATTGATTTTTCTGCGCCGTACAAATAGAGCTGAATTGAAATGAATTTCACTCAGGAAACACATTTAATGTTGTATCAATATCAGCCAGCTTTTTGTCACCACTTATTGAACTAAACTCAGGCAGCTAACAGGATTTTTGTGAACCAGGAAGTGAATCTTCTTCTCTTTTTCTACCCATTTGCTCCACGGTGAAGACTCCTTCGGTTTTACAGAAGGGAGGAGGGACAGGGACTCGCAACATTTCCTTTATCCCCAGTCTCTAAGTACCTGGAAAGATACAAGGTCGGGAAGGGACCCATGGATAAAAATCTAAATATTGATAAATGACTAATGTACATCAAAAGACTAAAGTTAAATCAAAATATGGTGTCTGATATTGAGGTATTCATCCAGTCTTTACAGCTCATCCAGTCCATAAAGTTTAAGATGGTTATAAATCATGTGAACAAGGTCATTACGTCATCCGGCTAAACAAGAAACCCTACATACTGTATACTAAACACATTCAAAATAGAATTTGTGTTTATAGTATTTGTGGGTAGTCATTCAGGACCTCTACATGCACAGTTAAGTTGAGCTGTGGCTCTGGCTTGTATCAGACACTTTATTGGCCCATTTTCCTTTAGTCCTAGTAGACATGCATGGGATGGGAGTTATTTCATTGACTGAAATAGGTTTACATGGTGTTGTGGATTGTGTGGAAGAACATGCTGTGATAATATGCACTTGCACTTCTCTGTTTTTATTAATTTATTTTGGTTATGCTCTTCGGTGAAAAAAGTTTTTGACCTCAAACAATTCAAACCTTAAATATGTCAAATGTTTGAGTTATAATGTGGATTTTTTTTTACACTGCTGCATCACTTCTGCATCAAGTGATGTTTGATCTGAGTTCAGGGTCCCTGGCACTTGTTTTAATACATCTCCTGTCTGTTGCGTCTTTGGCAACTTCATCTTCTTTCCTCCTCATGCCCCTCATTTATTTGATGGCAATAAACTTCCTGCTTTTCAGTGTCCATTAGAATTTTTTTCCTACACTGGTCTTAGAGGACTGTCAGATCACTATTACTGGCTGAGAAAGAAAAAGAGGCAAAAGAAAAACATCCATCTATTAAACTTCAGTCGTTTATTTGATATAACAGCTCCAAAGCTTTCCACAAAGATGTAAAGATTTAGGATGTAAGTTTTCATAGAAGCAAGGCGGAATTTGTCACCAAGTAGAAAAAAGTTAAGAAATAAACGAAAGCTGCTCCATTACTGAAGGTGGAAGCTTGCTGTTTTAGTCCTGATTCCACAGTTTCTGTTTTTAGCATCAAAGTTGATTCGCATCATTCTCCACCTCACAAACAGCAGCACCCCAGAAAGAAAAAAGGTTAAGTTTCAGGTATAATCTGTGAACTCAAAAAAGGTCAAAATTGGAAGCGATGACTCCTTAAAAGCCAGAATTTGACAGGCGGCAGAGCTGCAAAGTCATGACTGTTTCAGGTATATTCTGTTCATCAGGTATGTAAACATTGCAGCTCTCACCAGACCAGCATGTCCTGCACCCATGTACAGAGCCAGAAAGTAGCTCATTTGTACAATGTGGTTTTACTGAAAAAATTGTGCTACAACAGTCTATTTTGTTTTACCACTTCTTCTTTTATACTCCCCTTGTCCAACTTCCTCGAATTGCTTACGTTTTCAGCTAACAGCTTTTTGAGAATCATGTTATAGATAGATTCGTTCGTTCGTTCGTTCGTTCATTCGCCCCGAGGGGAAATTCTACATTTCCAGTACAACCCATCCCAGAACAGATAACAACAGATCAGGTAGACTTAGGCAGCAGCCACATAACGGTGCTTAAAGCAGCCAGGCGCTCCTTAGCAGAGGGAAAAGATGACATTAGGAAAGGGTGACAGGCTGCTGCAAACAATGTCTAAATGTATAATCTTAAAACTGGGTCTTTGCTCAGTTGTCTGTTAATCTGTACAATCACTGGACGCGTTTCCCACAGACCAGGTAGCAATGTGTGGTGGTCCCCTTGGAATCTTTGAGGGAATCAAGTGTCGTGGAGGTCGGTGGAGTCTGTCATCGGGGTGTATGCAGTGTGTGTGCAGCGGGCAGCATTCAAACACACTTTCTGAGCTGCCAAATTAATTATAAACCTATATGCTTACCTGTTGTTCTTCAGTCACCTGCTGAGACTATTTTAAAGCTACAAGGAGCATTTGAAATGATTCAGCTCAATCTTAATTCTTTAAAGTCTGTTCTTTAAGAGAAGACCACTAAAAACATTTTTACCAGAACCCTTCCTGGTTTCATTCCTCGCCCCAAATCCATACATTACAGGACAGACCAGTAGAATTAGTTTACTGGTATAAATACCTAGACTTTATGTTGGAGGAAAACCTGTCTTTTAAGTTTCATGTGGAGAATTACTCACCAAAACTGAAGTTAAAGTTTAGTAAATTACTTAGATTTTTTGCCTATTTTAGTTTTTTGGCTTAAGACCTACCTTTTTAGCTTAGCCTTTAACTGAATCTTATTTTATTTACTTATTTTATTTATTCATTTTATAGACAGAGCTGGCACAATCTCTGGCACTTGGAGTTGTTTTTGTGGCGCTGCGCCACACATTGGTCTATGTGTGGGAAACCCTAAATAGGGCTGGGACGATATGCTTTCCTCCCGATTAGATTCTTTTACAATTTTCTTTCGGTGTCAATTCGATTTAAATTGCCATTTTTCGATATTGTCTGCAGACTATATCAGGAGCCATATTTCCCCCCAAAAAATCCCCATCACATGTGAGTCAGTTTTTAAGATTTATTCAGCAACTATATTTTGAACCAGCTGAAAATGAAGCATTTAAATTTGGAAAAAAGCTCCTCTTGGCAAAGCAAATTTGCTCGGCACAACACAGCAGCCAATCCATCATTCTGCTGCTATATCGTGCAAAAGACAAGTAGAAAAAAAACAAAAAAACATTTCATTTAATTTTTATGTCGAGCACTTATGACACAGAAAAATCTCATAATACAGCATTTAATGATGTAATTCAGGTCAATAAGTTGCAGGTACAGTAACTAAACAAAAACAGAAAAAAAAAAACGAAAGTAATAAACACAAAAAAGAAAAAAAAAGAGAAAGAAACGATAACAAGAATCATGTTTTTCTTTTCTTTTAAAAATGTACTTATTTTTTTAATAACAAAAACATCGATTTAAAGGGATGTGGTGTCACTTTTGGCCACTAGGGGGGGTAAACCTGAAACTTCCCACAGGCCACATGACACTATTGCAAAATTAAAAAGTCTTACTGTTTTCACCTTCTTACTTCGTTCAGCAATGACAAACTTTAGATGGAAGCCGAGCCCTCTTTTTATAGAGGGGGAGAAGTAAAGCAAAGCGCTACAAGTCGCATGATGCCATGAAAGACTGATCCGCTCCTGCAAAGTTACAATGTCTGAAGAGGGCAGGAGCGCCGACATGTGTCAAGCACTGGATATTGACCCCAGAAAATCATCCATTATTACTTGTATTAGGCTAATATTTGGGTCAAAAGTTACACGGTGTCTCTTTTCAAAAATCCGGAAACAAAAAATCCCGATATTTATGTGAACCGTATTTTTTATTTATTTATTTATTTTTTCCTACCCGTACAACCACTGGCTCTTTTCTTGACTTGGGTCTCCATTTTTATGATTAAATGATTTATTGGTCAGTTTTAGCTGGATAATTAAACAAAAATACTAATTCATGTGAAATTTCAAGGAAATATGGATTAAAAATTAGTGTAAAAACTTTAAAAGACCTTCAGTAAGCTTGAAGAACTGTTGCTGAAGACCACTGTGAAATATTGAACTGGGAATCCGAATCTAAATGAAATGATTGGTGGATTAAGAATTTTCCCACCACCGTTTTGGTAACCCACTCATGTGTTTCTTCTGTTTACTGCCGTAGGTGCAGCATCGGACTGGATTCCCTTGTTTTTGTGACCCAGGAATTATTCTGCATCTGTTTCATCCACGTAGACCAGGATCATCATAAAGAAGAAGGAAACCAGTGAATGGCACTGGGGATACTGGCTGAATCCTGTTTCTGTTTAACGGAAGGATAATTCAGACCTTGGTCATTTCCCCCCCCCCTCTTTTTTTTTTTTTTTTGCAGAAGAAGTGACTCTGCTCTCATTCTG
>JBBBVU010000004.1:991124-1001395 GCA_037177055.1 Atherinosoma microstoma
GGTGAAGAAGGAGCTGAGCCAAAAGGCGAGGCTCTCGATTTACCGGTCGATCTACGTTCCAACCCTCACCTATGGTCTCGGTGTTGGAATTCTCGGAATTTAATTCTTGGAAATGTTGCAGTGGGTTCCCAACTTATTTTCCTTGAGGAGCCCCTTCATGCAACTACCAAAAAGCCTCAAATGGTTCATTATTGACATGTTTAAGGAAAAATCCAGGTTCCCAGGACAGACGTTAACTACCCCACTGATGTAGATCCACTAGACCTTCGTAAAAACCACAGAACATGGACCAGAACTGGAAATGGGAATTATTGCTCTTTGAAGGCAGCCAGACCTTGAGTAGTTCCTTTCATTAAAAAGAAAGACTCGTTCTTATTTTTTTATTTGGTTTTCGAAGAATTCAATCCGGTGCAATTCATTTTTATCAAGGAAAAAATCACAGGTATTAATTATAAGGTAAGGTTTGGATCAGAATAATTCAGACCTTCACACCCCACCAACACATCCCCTGTTGGTGGGAATTATTCTGAAATATTGGTTATAATTTCATTTGGCTTGAGTTTTTATTTTCATTGTATGGACCCATAAGGCGGCTCCATATCCCCATGCTTTCACAGTGAGGTCACTATTTTGGATTTTCTCTCTCAACAGAAAACGTTGTGACACAAAAAAAGCTAAGCAGGTTACAATTAACTTCCACGTTCAACAATTTTACTCCAAAGTTTCATCACACACAAACATTTTAGTAAAAAACTCACAACATGTATGGATAATAAATGATATAAAATACAAACCGATATCAAATCTACTATACAAGTTTAAAAAAAACAAACAGAAAAACTTGAATAAAAACTGAAAAAACCTGCGTGACATCTCAGGAGTGGAGAATTTGTAGAGAAAAAAGAACTGCAACTCCGTTCTTATTGGTCATTTAACCATCGAGGCACCTTCGAGGAACAAACGTGTTCTTTCTGCTTATTTCGTGTTTTTGATTCTCAACATCTGCTTCAATTTAAAGGCTAATTGTATAAAAGTCCACCAGAATTTCACTTTTTTTATGTTTAAAATTCCATGATCCCCTTCATCAAATTTTGTTTAGAATAAGAGGCAAGCATAATACCCACACTCTTTACCTTCAGGACTGATTTGGTCCCATTGACTCCAGTTATAAAATCATTTGCTACACTGTAATCCTCATATATCACAATACACATTCCATGCTTTTCTCCTAAAAAAAGTTTTTAATCATATATCTTTATATCTATGGTTAGGTCTGAAGTTGTTGAAAAGATCAGATGTTACCATTCTAAGGGTAAAAAGGTTTCTTTTAAAAGGTGCCTCATCGGTTAAAAGAGCTGTTCAAAAGAATCCATTTGTTCCTGAACGTCACATCTCTTATATATTAACTTGAATCCAATGGAGGCGGTAGACGTTATCTTTCACTCTATAGAAACTATCTCAAGCTGGGAACCAGTTCACACTCAGCAGGAGACTAACCTAGACCAGTTCCTTGCTTCTGTTCCAGTCACAAGGCTGCATGTTACATGCTGGCTCTGCCAGTTTCCCTGTGATCGGACAACTGTTTCCAGTCGTGTGGACTCCTCGAGGACAAGTGGGGGTACCCTCCACCTCAGAAACCACAGGTGAAAATGTAGGTGTTGAAGCGACACCTGCTGCTGATGTAGCTGATGAACGATAAAAGTGATAATTACCTGAAGTTTGGATTGATCATAACTTACTATTTTCTCTAAACAAACTTTCCTGTTATATGCAAGCTGGTTGTGCATACGTCATTCAGCTGTAAGATGGTCTCTGCTCCATCTCTGAATCCGTTAAAGACCCGTTTTAAAATATCGACACCCATTTATTCACTTTGAGACCTGGTTTCTAAAGTTTCCAGGCTCCCAAATCGCTGGTTCCATGAAAAATAAACCTCCAAATGAGGAAGAATTCAACTTGTTTGTGGACGTGGTCTTAATTTGAACAATCACACAGACTTGTGGACCCCCTGTACTCTTCAGAGACCCCAGGTTGGGAACCACTGCTCTCTTTGAGATGTGGTGACTGTGTAGGCCGCTGGAGTAGTGAACTCATTGTTAATCTGCTCTTCTGATATCAGAGGATGCTACACTGTGGTTATAAAGGGATGGACATGGTCAGCAACAATATTCAGCGTTCGCCTCAAACTCTTATTTAAAATGTGTTGGAAAATTCTAACTTGAATAAAAACTTGATAAACAGTAAAAAAGAATTTAATGACAGAAGAATGAGACTGATTTTTGTCTTTCAGTGTATCATTTAATGTACTCTCACAAGTTGGTGAACAGCTACAACTTTGTCGCTCACTGTACTAAATCACACATCCATTGACAGTATAAATAGCCAACCTAATAATAATAATAGTACACATTTTCATATACATAAAATCATCAAGTATCCAAGTCTTAAGTTACAGACATCAAATAAAAAGGCATACAAAATATCGCAGACGTTGTAAGTCCAGTTAGAAGCAAAAATTAAAATTAAAATTGGAACAAAAACAGACTAAAAGATCACATTTTGGACATGGCAGTTAATTAGTAAACAAAAGATTTGTTGAAAAAAAAAGAAAAAGTAAGCATTCCTAGACTTTCAATTGACAAATATTGCAACAATTAAGCAATTTATAGTAAAAATAGTTACTGAAAGGGCATAAGTGTGAGAGACTTCCTGCACGAGACAAAGGCAACGGTTTTTTTTTGTTCCGAGTAGAAAAATGAAAGACTGTTTCCGGATGCCAGCGGGAGTCGAGCTCCGGCCTCGATTGCCTTTGTTCCACTTCCATTGTAAGGCATTTATGGATGATCCATCTGATTCGGAGGAAGGCATACCTCTTTCTAGTCACTCTTGGAACTGAACCCTAAAATTAGAGGGGGTATGAATAACTGCTTGAATATTTGTAATTATTTTTCTAACACTTATCTTGGATGTAAATGCAGCGGCCAATCGGGATCTTTGGGCTGCAGACGACAGTTAATCCAACATCTTACAATGATACACAACTCAGCACGGCCCTTCCTAGCTGGTTTTTTTTTCTTCACTCCTTTCTCCGGGCACCTGAAGAGTAAACATGGTTCACAGAACTTTCTTTCTTTTAGACGTTTGATTTTGAGCCTGGGGAGGGGAGGGACGGGGAGGGAACAGGGCATGGTTTTTCTAAAGCAAAATCCTTCAACACAATGGAGAAAAAAACAACAACAAACAAGCCTGCCAGGCAACAAGCTAGCGAGACTGAACCGAGCTCTTCTGTGGTGGGTGGGTGGTGGGTTGGGGAGGGGCTGGCATGGCTCAGGGTTTGGCGCTACTGGATGCAGCAGTTATTGCGATGGCCGTTGGAATCTTTGAAGCGCAGGCGCATCTTTGGACGATATTTCTCCAGGTAGAACAGCTGCTTGCTGTTGAACGCTCCTCGACGCTTCCTGGAAGCAACACAAGGAGGTTAATTCAGCCCGGTTCCATCATCCGTCCGCAGCAGATTTACACACCAAACATCGGCTTCTCGGAAAGTTTCGGGCCAAGACAAACTTACTGTCGAATGAACTGGACAGCATCTTCGTATTTCATCCCACACTCGATCAAAGCAAGCGCCACCAGAACAGGAGCTCTGCAGAGAATAAATTAGTTTAGTTCACCAACACAAACAAATCCACTTCAGTTTGGTTTCATATAACTGCTTCCAGAGGGCAGACAGCTCGGCTGTAAAGTCAACCAATTCCAGCTGACGTGTTTACGTGGAAGCTGAATTAAGTGATCCGATCACTTGTGTTTTTACATGATGGAAAGATTTAATACGATCCTAATGTGGAAATGTTGCCATTCGGTGTTGGAAAAACCAATGAAGGATCTCTGAAATCCACATAGATGGCCAAAGCTACTTCTGCCCCCCCCTTCACTGCATCTGGAAAAGGTCCAGTGGTTTGGTTCGTAACTAGAGCTGCTTTAGACAGCTTCTTGAGCAGATCAGAATAACTTCATCTCTAATAATTCTCTTTTCTTCAGCTTATTCTGATCCACCTCTTTCTAGGACATTTTACCCAAGTTTTAAATAATGATTCGCTCTGATCAAGCAAGGAACATCATGGGAAAAGCCTCTTTTACCCTCTGGATATTGTTGTGAGCAGGCGTTTAGGACATACATAAATGACTAAAATTAGCCCTTCCTTCAATGTCACATGACTGTAGTAGCCCAACTGATCTCATGATGATGTATTTTAATATTTAACTGGTTTAATGCAGGTTCTTCAGGACTATATTAAACTTAATTAACTCTGTACTAGTCCAATTAATTTATCATTTTAAATTCATTTAATTGTCTCAAATATGTAAATAAATTAATGGTGTGTTTTATCCTTTCACCCTCTGGAGTGGACAGGATCACATATCTGGTTTAAGATGACATAGCAGCCATTCTAACTTCTACTCACATAGCAAACTTTCAAACTAGAAACCAGTTTTTATATGTCAATCGACCAGTAAAACCAGATCAAATATGTTCGGTGTACTTTTCTGTGTAATTTACGTCACGTTTGGTGCAGGAAGAAACAATAAAACACACGATTCTAACCAAAATGCTCACAAGCAAAGAAAAAAAGCCTAAAAAAACCTTAACACCCCCTTTTCTATTGGTGGATAAATACGCCACATCAACCAATAAAAAAAAAAAAAGATATGAAAACTTAACATGTGGTTGCTGAGGAAGAGTAGAAGTTAAAGGTGTGACCTAGAACCTCCAAAAGTAGATTAAAGTGCTGCCTCCCGGTGGACAGAAGGACTGATACACCCTGGAAATGTCCAACCTGTTATGTCCTCTCTGTCTCTCAGATCTGGTCCTCGGGAACCCCTACCCTGCACATTTGAGAGGTTTCCTACTTTAACACACCTAACTGAGACGAACGGCTCGTTAACTTGAGGACAGTCTCATTAATCTGAACCAGGTGTTCTGGAGTTGGGAACATCTAAAACAGGAGTCCATCTCCAGACCTCTTGGGGAAGGGTTCTGCAGGTTTTCGATGGCTGGTGTGTTGGAGCAGGGAAACATCTAAAACCTGCACGACGTGGGCCCAGGAGGTCCTTAGTTACGCTTTAGATCGGGGGGGTTAGGAAGGGTTCTGATTGGACAGGGGGCGGAAGTGACGTACTTACGTCTACCGGAAGAAAAACTCCGCTTCCTGCTTCATTTCTTTCCGACTACAACATGGAAAAACGACAACCATTTTCACTTGATTTTGATCCTAGTTTGAAGCAGCAGCTAGTCTCTAGCTACGGTTTCACTTTCACCTGAATAGACACGGTTTGAGTCCAACATTTGCTTCGGGCGGCCAGCACTGTTTATGGTCGTCATAACGACAGGACAAGGGAATGAGCATGTGTAGAACGACCGGAATAAACCTGAAGCGGAATGAAGGTTTACATGAAAGAGGAATTATTGAATTCGAAATTAAAAGTGGAATAAACCAGATACTTTAAGTTTTATTTGGAGTGATCATTTTCATTTGGAATTAAGTGTTTACATGGTAATTTTTCATCTCTTTAAAAGTGGAATTAACTTTTATTCGGAATTAAAACTCTTATGTAAACGTGGCCATAGAACTTGTGCCTACACTCCGTAGAACTGATGTAAGTTCGGCCTCCTTGTACGCTGGACCGAGCCACATTTGTACAGCCTCCTTGGCGTCAACTCATCAATGCTTGGCCCTCCATACTTATTCTAATTAGGTCATCAACAGTGTCCACATGTAGAGACCCCCTGACATCAGACTTGATTCTCTTCTGAGAGGAGAAACGTGTCCTTAAAATACCTCAGCCAGGTGAACTCGCGCAGCCACTCAGAATTTCCAGTTTTTTTGTGAGTAGATGGAAAACTTGTGACATTTTAGTCACAAAATGCGACCACTTGGTCGCAGTCTGAAGCCGTGTTTATAATTAATTGCTTTTTGAAGTGGCCCAAATAACTTGTGTGGTGACATCTGACTGTTTTGTAAATATTTGTACAAAAAAACAACAACATTCTTTTAATTTACAATTTATGCTTATATTCTAAGTTATAAAAATGATTTGTTATATACATTTGTGGTTTTTATAGTAATAACTCCTTTTTCCCCACTTAGATTTTGTGTTTTTTTTGTGTGATTTTAGGTCCAATGTTTCAATAAAATTAGGTCAAAATGAAAAAATAATTCACACAGTTGAGATTGTGCAGGTTAAAGTATTTAAATGATAAAATCAAAAGTAGTAAAAAAAAAGAAAAAAAAAAAGAAACCCGTCGTTTATACCCTAATCCACAGTAGGTTAACTATATAGAGGACCAGGAGAGTCATGGAAAAAGAAATGCAGCATTGTCATGATGATTAATTAATTGTGAAATAAAAACATAGATTACTAAATATATTTTCAAATTCAACAATTAATTCATATAAAAACAAATGCGTCTTTGTCTTGTTATTTTGCCAATTTAGCGAAGTAAAAAGACAGAAAACACATGAAACTTGAAGAGAAACTCATCTTCTGGATGCTGTGTGGATGCTTCAAAGTTCCACCTATTCTGCAGCTGTCTCCTTACAGTGTATTTGCATTATTAGATATGTACTGTCAACGCGATTAGCTAGCTGTTAGCTAGCTGTTGAGACACAAGTGATGCTATCTAACCAATGAGAGCTGGATTACCACGTGGAGCGGCTGTGATTGGTTGAACTTGGTTTTCAGCGTGTTCAGGGCCCAGAAGAGTCACGGACATGGTAAAAGAAGACCGTAAACCAATTAGGAAATGCATTTGGAAAAAGGAAATGAAAATGCGATGGGAAAAAGGAAATGGAATAGGGAATAACTTTTTAAATGTATGATATGGAAAGGTATTTCTAACCAAGTTTATGAATTGTGTCATTTAATTCCGCTTTTAGAAAAAGGATTAGAAAATGCATTCTCAAATCACAGGATTTAATAATGAATTAATGAATACATTATGTAATTCCTCTTCTATTCTATTTCAAATGTGCAATTAGAAAATGCTTTGGAAATTTGATTTCTTTTTATATTAATTGTTGAATTGGAAATTATATTTAGTTATTCATATTCTTATTTCACAATAAATTAATAATCATGAAAACGCTGCATTGCTTTTTCGATGACTCTCCTGGTCCTCCATAAAACTAATGGTATCTTGTCAAAAAGGGTAAATGTTGGTAACGCCCATCTCTAGAGAATCTGATCTTCTCAGATGAGTTTAACTGGTGGGTAAGAAGAGACAACAACTGACTTATTTTTTTCCCTAAACTTCGAACATCTGATCTGTCCCACTTTTATACTCACACATCAAAATTACACACGTTAAAAGGGAAAAATCTTTAAAACTTATTTTCCTATTTCAACATCATTACATTTTCAATGTTTATTAATGCTATAAACAATAAAAACTAAACAATGTAAACTATACACTTGCAAACACCTGGAGCGTTGGACTTTAATAAATCTCTTTCTGTGTCTATATTTTCCATCCCTCCACCAGCAAAGCACAGAAGCAATCCCAGTAAGAGGGCTGGAACCTCCCACAGCGACGCTTACCTCCCCAGTCCGGCCACGCAGTGCACAGCGATGCAACAACCTGGCTCCTCCCTGAACTTCAGCTTCAGCAGGTTCAGCCAATCATCTACAATCTGGTTGGAGGGAGGGGCTCCATCGTCAAACGGCCAATCCTGGAGAGGGAATAGGGAGGAAGGAGGAAGGGGGGGGGGGGATGATGTCAGTGGCCTAGTTTCTTGGAAACCAAAACAAAAGAAGTGCGAGGGCTGAACTGGCTGCGGGGAAAGAAAAATGTTGTTGTAGGGGGAGGAACACCTGGAGAGTTTTTCTTTCCTTCACAGCTGAAGACTTGTTTGGTTTTTATTCACTGTGACTACAGGCTGCATGTTGGTGGGGACATACGGGTACATAAACACTGATTAATGCCGTTACGTTTACAGTTAAACTCCCTGTATTGTACTTCTGATGATGGAAAACGAAGCTAATTAAATGTTGTAGGAAAGAAATCAACAGTTTGAGGACAAGAAAAGTCGCAAAAACTCACCAGAACCTGGATTCCCTCCTTTACCACCAGGGTGGCATCATATGTGGCCTCACAGACTCTCACCACCGTGGTGACTCCATATTTCTTCAGCTCCTGCAAACAAACCCAGACATGAACACTCTTCGAAATCCCTCCATCTTTCACATTGAACATCACCTGACTCACCTCGATGAACTTGTTCAGGGTGGCGTTGGTGGGGTTGTGGGTAATGAGGAACCTCATGTTTTTGTAGGTGATCTCAACGGGTGCTGGTCTGTTCATTCGAGCCATCGTGACCAAAAAACCAAACTGAATACCACAGAGTAAAAACACCAGTGTAAACAGTTCAACTCGGAGGGAATGTCAAACACAAATGTCCGCGGAGCTTCCACGAGCCCAGAAACAAAACAAAAAAATTCCTCCGATCTCCAATGAGGTTGGCAAGGCTGAGAAAAAATAAATTAAATAAATTTGAAACGACGGGCACGTTTCGGGCAGCTGAAAGAAGGCGAGCAGTTAGAAATATAACTTGAAGCCCTCTCTGCTGGAACAAAACAAAAGAAAATGAAGTAAAAAAAAAAAGAAAAAGGAGGAGAAAAAAAAAGGCTGGTTCCACCTTGATCCTGGCCAGGTGGAAGCCGATGAGGGCAGTGTGCAGCAGGTGGAGTTACCCCATCCAGGCCGAGTTGTCGCTGGTTCTGGGAGGCGTCCCGGTCCTGCCAACTTTCCGGGGTCCCTCCTGTGGCTCAAGTGCTTCGGATCGATGGCGAGTTTGGCGATTCACTCGTCTGCATAGGCAGCGTGCTGAGCCTGGCAGTAATCTCCACTGCCCTTCAGAAACTCCATAAATGTGTGACCCAGAACACCACAGAACTGCTGCAGGACACAAGAAGAGACGACGAGCTTCAATAAAATCATTAAAAATGTTATTTTAGCTCAACATTTCAATCAAAAAGTTTAATGGAATTGATTGAATTGTACTTCAGTTACATTGATTTATAGAGAGAACTTCAACACAAAAGGTTGACAACAGCAACAAGACAATGAGCGGAAATGAACAGAACGTCTCATCACCTCTATATTTTAACCTTGTTCTTGGAACTCGGGATATCACGATTACTTTGGGTTCGGTCCTATCAGATTGGACGGAGGGACTCTGACTGGGCGGGAATTGAAGTGGACCAAACCGCCTGGACAATGCCATACAACATCTACTCACTAGGGGGCGATATTCCCTTAAACAACCACTGACCAAGAAGAAAATACAGCTCAAAATACAGATCGGCCAGGGCGGGCAACAGCTCCTTCGCCTCGCGTAAACAACGGAGCAACAATAGAATTATTCAGTGGTGATTAGACTGGATCCGGTATGAGCAGCAGGAGAGGCATCCAGATAGGACGAGTTGTAGATCAACATGGTGGCTATCTCGCTTCCTCTGGGCACTCCGTTTGCTTTCACAATTGCTGTATTTATACGGACAAATATTTCATCCATACGATTCAAATCAATCAGATCAAATTCCAGCTGACATGTTTACATGGATGCAGGATAAAGTGATCCGATCAGTTTTATTTACATGAACAGATTTAATACGATTGATTTTGACATGTGCAATGCTACACTTCAGAAAAATAAGTTTAAAAAAAAAAAATATTTGAACCTTTTGACCCGCGAAATCCTCACAATCCATAATTCCTTCCGTTTCTAACAGAAACCTTGCATCCTCCACAATCCCCCTCTGTTGCCGCCATTTTTAAAGTCTTCCCTGAAACTCATGTCACGTAACCTCCACGTGCTTCAAGCTTGGCAGAAACATCATACACCACAGAAACAATCGGAATGAGTGTTTATGTGCTTTTTTTTTGGTGCTAATCCAATCGTAAAAACATTTGGAATTAACGTGTTAATTTTTTAACCCATTAACGCATAATCAAAGTTATTACTCGTGACGCATCAAAAATCCAAATTTGGCATTATCTCGACGAGAGTAGGGCTGGGTATTGTCACTAATTCCCTGAATCGATTCGATTCACAATAGTCTATTTCGATTTCGATTTTTTTCGATTCGATTTCCGATTCATTTACAGCTAATTGTTTAACAGCACTTATTTTTCTGTAATCTCAGGTAACTCTTTTTTTATAAAACACGGAGCATGATAATAAAATTGCTCTAAATTGGGTAACGTCATCAGA
>JBBBVU010000004.1:1152673-1164880 GCA_037177055.1 Atherinosoma microstoma
GTTTTATGTAAAGCACTTTGAATTGTCTTGAACCTGAAAATGTGCTATACAAATAAACTTGCCTTGCCTTGCCTTTAATTCAGAATAAAAATTAAATCCGCTTTAAGGAGATTAAAAATGATCATGTAAACACCTAATTCTCAATGAAAATGACAATTCCGAATTCAACTTAAATCCGAAGTGGCTGGTTTATTCCCATTTTAATTTCAGATTGAATAATTCCTCCATCGTGTATACATTAATTCCACTTTAATTCCGGTTGTTTTGCACATGCTTGTTCGTTCGTTTGCCTGGCAACATGACGCACATATTCCACGTAAACGCACATATTCCAGGATGGCCGCCCGAAGCGAGCGTTGGACTCGAGTCCAGTCTATTTAAGCGAAAATGGTGAATGATAGCCAAAAATAAAAGAAACAGGAAGCGGAGTTTGCTTTATTCCGGTAGACGTAAATACATCATTTGTCCAATCACCTGTCCGATCTGAACCCTTCCCAACCTCCAGATCTTACGCGGATTTGAATGGAGTCGATTAAACATGTTTTATATGTAAACCTCAATTTCGGAATAAACCCGAAGGAGAATACTTTAATTCCTAATTATTTAATTCTGAATAATTAATTCCGAATTAAAAAACCTCATGTAACCGTGGCCATTGTGGAAACTCAAAGTGTGTATATAGTTTGGCTGATGCATCGTTGTACTGGAACAACGAGGTGAAGGAGATTGTGCTGGTGGAGGAAAAATGTCTGAAGTTGATTCTGATGTTTTCTACTGACTAGATGAGAGCAAGACTGTAACTGGGGTACTTGTCCATGTGGATGATTTCTCCGCAACTTTCTGAGCACAGTGGAGCATCTTCTGATGGCTACTTCCAGCAGGATAATGCACCATGTCACAAAGCTCAGATCAATGAGTTCACTGTACTCCAACGGCCTCCACAGTCACCACATCTCAATCCATGATTCAACTTTTCGGATGTGGTGGAACGGGAGATTCTCATCATGGATGTGCAGCAACTGTGTGATGCTATCATGTAAATATGGAGCAAAACCTCTGAGGAATGTTCCCATAACCTTGTTGGATCTACGACACCAAGAATTAAAAAGGAGGTTCGACCCGGTACTAGAAGGTGCTCCTGATACAGTAGGCGGTGAGTAAATATGTGTGTGTATGTGTGTGTGTATATATATAATATATATTTTCTTTTCTTTTTCCTCCCAGCAGACTCTTCAGGGGCCAAATGTAAATGCTGTCTCTTTTTGACTGGTCATAGATTTTTTTTTTTTTTTTTTTCCTGAAGGTCTGGCTGGTTGAGGCTGAACTCTGGCCAGAAGGCATCTGTTACTCAACAACATCTGTTCCTGTTACTCTTTTTCTCCCAGCATGCCGAGGGACATGCAGACTCTCCCAAGGGTGGTCTTTTGTGTGTCCCATTGTCAATTCCATCATTGTCTGCTGAAGTCTGTCCAGAGCTGCGGAGTTATACATCCACCAGAACCTATAGCATGATTTACAATCCCTCAGGTCTAAACACAAGCATCTTTGTGGAGCAATTGAGGAAAAAAACGGAGGAATTTAGACTCAGAGGAAGATGTAAAATGTAACTTTGCTGTGTTTGTTTGTGTGTTTTCAGCTAATGATGATGGAACTTTGCTGCTGCCAGACAGAAAACAGCTATTCAACTATATTTTGTGGAAACCGGAAGCGTGGAAGAGCAAAACAATGAGAGTTAGATGTCCAGTAGGTGTTTCTCTACATCCATCTGAATTTTAAAGTCATGAATTACCTGACTTGTTCTTTGGGAGCAGAAAGAGGAGTGGTAAATCTAGCGTAGGGACATTGTTTTTTATGAATAGACCCCCTCTCCCGTCTCCAGGGAGACACTTTCAACTCGTGGCATTAGCCAACAGTGTCGCATAGAAAAGCCCACCATGGGGTCGCCAGGGGAAGACAACAGATGTTACTGATTAACTTTGCTCACAGACCCCGAAAACTGCTTGCAGATGGACAGAACAGAAGAAGTTGGACACAATTAGATTTCATGTTTAGCAATATTTATTTGGAAAAATAGTCTTGGCTAATTCCTTCATTTAAAAACAGTCAAGGAAACGGTAACATAACAATTTGTACATCCCTCTTTAAATAACATTTTCTTTAAAAAATTCCCATTGACATGAAGTGCCTTTGCAAATATTAAAAAAAGCAACTTAAATAATAATAATCATGACAAACATCACAAATATACATGACAAAATAAAAATAACACAAAAATCCTTAAATTAACTTAAATTAAATCATAATTTTAAATCATTTTTCTTGTTTTTTTCTTTTTCTTTATTTTACAAAAGAACAATCTGTATCAAAAAGCAACATTTTTTTCTTTTTCTTTTATTTTTTTTATTAAGACAAAGTTTCATGTCCCAAATAAGGAAAAAAAAAAGAAAGGAGAACATTACAACGTCATGAATGGTTTGGAGGGCTTGGGGAAGAAAACGCACTTCAGTAACACAGTGATCAAGTATACATACAGTCTCCACAGGTGTGCTGATGGGTGCACAGCCCATGCTAACAGCCTCGTGAAGAGCAGGCCAGTATGGCCGAACATCCACCGTTTGATGCAGTTCCTGCGCTCAGCAACGGCGTGTGGGTTAGAGAAAAGGCCCGGGTGCAAATGTTGCAGAAAGAAAAACTCGTAGCATCCTACGTGATCATGACGGCATTTGTTTAAAGACTAAATAGAAAAGTAAAAGTTTGTTTGTATCCTTTAACCCGGCCAGTTCTCCCCCCCCCCACAGGCCGCTGCTGCCTGCGCATAGTTACCAGTAGAGAACCAGCTCACTCTGAATATCAGTTAAACGTCTCAGTATCAGCAGCAGTCTCAAGGTGGGACACCTCCCCCTAAGGTTAGAGCAGCATCTGAAGGAGCATAAAAACTCTCCCATAGAGCAAATGAGCAACGGGCAGCCCATTGGTGGCTTCTTACACCTGGAAAAACACATTTTAAAGAGTGGTTAGGATGCGTTCGGCTCGAGGATATGTGCGCAGAAAGGTTCAGAAAGTGAAGCGTGACTCACCTCAGTTGCAATTATACATTCGTCTTTCTCCTCTGACATCACAAACACAGATTTGTACTTGGTGTCCGCACACGCAGACAGTTCTGGGGCTTTCTTTTCTGATGCATCGCTTCAAAAAAACAAGAAAACGGAGTTAGCTACATCGTTCAGACAGCTTCAGAGTCACGTCAAATACAATCAAATATTTACCATTTTAAACGTTTGCTGCGTTTCTCCTCAAACTCAAACGAGTCCAGGGAAAGGCACTTGTCCTCGCTGGCCGCCTCCAGCATGGCCTCTTTAGCTGCCTGCTCGTAGTTGACCTCGTGGACGAGGTTGTAGTCTGCGGGTGGATGTCGGCTCTTGTAGCCGCTCCTTCCAGGCGAGGTGCCTTCATCCGGGTCGGAGCTGCAGAAGTCCATCTTCTTGTTGATATTTTTGACACCTGCGGACGGCATCACACTGATGGCCAGGTCCCTGTCACTGCGGTGGCAGTTGTTCGTCAGGTTATTGATCGTCTCTCCTTCAGCTACGGCTTCTGTCTGACCACCGTGCTGGACTTTGGATCGGAAAAACCCGACCAGGACCGCGCACCCTGCCAGCAGCAGCAGCACCAGGGCCACGCCGGACCCGATGGCCATCCAGGGCACCTCTGACCCGCGGATGGCGGCGTGCTCTGGAAGCAAGAACTGGCAGTTTCGGCCTCCGTATCCGGGAACGCACGCGCAGACATAGCGGTTGTTTCTCTCGTGGCAGGTGGCGCCGTTGTGGCAGGGGTTATGCTCACAGCGGCTGATGGGGGAGCTGCAGTTGCGGCCCGTGTATCCGGGGGGGCAGGTGCAGGTGTACCCGTTGGGACCCTCTTGGCAGGTGCCTCCGTTCTGGCAGGGGTAGTCCGAGCACTCGTCCCCGGTGTGGTCGCAGTTCATGCCGGTGAATCCGTCTGGACACTGACACAGGTACGAGTTGACCAGATCCACGCAGCGTGCACCTACAAACAGAGATGAGGCCTCGCATCAGTGTCAGAGGCACAGCTTACACTAACCCCACCCAACCCTGAGACATGAACCCCACCGTGTCTTACCGTTGGAGCAGGGACTGGACGTGCAGTGGTCGATCTTCTTCTCACAGTTGAAGCCTGCGTATCCCGTGGGGCACTGGCAGAAATATCCTCCATCAGGGTTGTCGGCACAGCGGCCACCATTGGAACAAGGCCCGTCCGCGCACGTCATGGCGCTCAGCTCGCAGTTGTTGCCATAGAAACCATGAGGGCAAGTGCACGTGTAGGTGTTTTCTAAATCCTAAAACAAACAGGAGAGGGTTGACATGAAGGTTTGTCTCACAGCAGCATCTTCGCTGCTAAATATCTGCAGATGTTTCTCCAGCCAAAGCGTCACCAACACATCTGCTCTCGTTCCAAACTCATCGCACTTACGGTGCAGCTCCCTCCGTTGCGGCAGGGGTTTCCAGCGCATTCGTTGACCTTGATCTCACAGCTGGCCCCAGAGAAGCCGGGCCTGCAGGAACAGGTGTAGCTGCCCTGACCCGTGTTGCTACAAGTGGCTCCATTCATGCAGGGCTTGTGGTGAGTGCAGTAGTTGAGATCTGGAGAGATGCAGCAGAACATGTGGATTAGCCACAGGACAACACATGGCAGGATGACAGAATGTCTTTTGTCCTCTGGTACATGTCCTCATCCAGTGGTTTTTGGTTTTCTGGCCTCCTGTCCCTGCCCTTCATCTTCATACATTGGAAGCTTTGTTTGGTTTTAAAGATGCATCTAATATCTTGGACCTCATTGAGGAAATGCATCTTTCTTTTTTAATTTACAAAAACCAAATAGTTTTAACCTTCTTTCCTAACCCCCCTTTCACTCCGAGACCTTACCGGACTCCTTCCTTACCTTGGTTGCAGAAAAGACCCCCCCAGCCCTCCTGACAGTTGCACTGCCAGGGCTGCTGGCAGGTCCCGTGGAGACAGCCCGGGTAACGAATACACTCATCACAGTAGCGGCCTTTGAATCCCACTCTGCACCTGTTGTTGTCCAATTAGGAGGGAACACCGGTCAGTCCACTCACATTACCTCATGTGTCCCACTCATTTATTAATGCCCCAGTGAACTGATGGGGAAAACTTACTTGCACTCTCCGGGTTTCTCACAGAATCCGTGCTCCTCGTCGCAACCAGGAAGACAGATCGCTGCAAAGAAAGAAGAGCAACATTTTTTTTAATTATTATTATTTACTTTTTTCTTTTCAAGATAAAAACTTTAAACCCTGGCAAAATCTCAGCAACCAAAAAAGTGACTCCAAAACTCTTTAGCTGCTACCTTAAACTCAACCTCCTGATCTCCATGAAAGAATTTTCTGCTTAACATCGTGCAGAGACAAAGGAAGGAGTGTGTGAATGTGTGCGCCTCAAAGTGTGCATGCAGAGACCCCCTCAGCCCACCCCACCACCCTCTTTTCTCTTCTTTGCTGCGGGTCAAAACTCTTTTATTCATTTTGTGTGTGTGCGCGCACACACACACGCACACACACCCCTCAATGTCTCGGATTGGGGCAGATAAGAGTGGACAGCTGGCGAGTGTGTTGCCAGTGCGCGACAGCTGCTCCATTGTCTCCTCTCTGCCGGCAGCTGCCCACTTCAAACAATACCTCCCCCGCCTCAGCCAATCAGCTCCCGGCCCACTCAGAGAGGAACCAATCGGAAGGTAGCATGTAAATTTATGGCACGCGTGAGATTATTCCCCAAAACTTTCCTTAAAATAAATCAAGTGGTCGTGTGTGTGCGGGGAAAGGAGGGGGAGGAGGGGGTTGCGCTTGGTGTTTACGCACAAGTTGTCTTCTAACGGCACTCAGAGGTTCTGACTACAGACCCAAGACTGAAATCAACTTTTAAGACTTCACATAAACTCTGAAATCAGTCAGGAAAGCTCCAAAAATAAAAGTTGGCTCGTTAACGTCCCCATCAGCGGATAATCAGCGACGTAAACTCACGCTCTGTGCAGTACTGTCCCTTCCAGCCGGCGTCGCACACGATCTCCCCGCGCTCCCCGCAGGTGAAGTGCCCGAACGCGTCGTCTCTGGGCCGGCAGAACACCGAGCAGCCGTCTCCGTAGTAGTGCTCATCACACACAAAGCGATACGAGTATTTAAGTTCGGTTCTTCCTCCGGTGTGCAGGTCCTGGGACCATTCCTCTCCCACCGTCAGATGCCTCTGCGTGGTCATGGTGCTGATCACGCGCTCTGGGTTCTCTAAAAATGGACCAAAATGAAAATCAGGTGAGGGGATGGAAGCAAAGTAAACTGTAAAAAGGGAATAGGAGGGGGGGGGGTTCGTTCCCTACCTGTAGAGAGGTCGTCTTTGGAGTCGGTGTGTAACGCTTCAACGATCAGCGAGAAGGTCCCCTGGGAACAGAAATGGCTTCATGAGACAGGTGGCCAGCGGAGAAGTGCTGATAACATCTAGTGAAGGCCTGAGGCGACTGTAGCACGTTCACTGAGCTGAATGTGAACTGTCTAACGTGATCTGCTGAAACTCAACACCTGGAAACCTGGTGCGCTCTCAGCCCTGAACTTGTTCCGTTGCGCAGCATTTTTACGCACGGATTCAACAGAAATGGCGCGAAGCTGCAGCCTTAACGCGTGCGCTAGTGAAACTGACATGAGAGGCTGTATTTACCGGCCACGTGAAGCCGAAGTTAATCCTGATGGGGTTGGTGAACGAGCTCTCCGGAATGGCATCGGGGACCTGGAACGAATTTGAGCCCAGGACGGGTGTCACAGCGCCCCCGTACGTGCACGGAGGCTCCGGGGAGGCGTTGGGCTGATAGTGCTTGAGACAGATCCTGAAGAAGGTTTTACATTCACACTGCTGCTGGAAAGATGACGTCAGACCTCCTTTACAGCAGTTTTTGTTGCCCTGTACTCCCTTCTTGTTTAGAAATTCTTGCAACTTCAGCTCAAAAACTCCCGAGCAGAACCCCTGGGAAGGAAAGAAACTTGTCAACAACTACTGTACTGCTGCAGTGCGTGTGTGTATGAGTGTGTTGTAATGAGAGAGGTGATGGTGGGAGGTAGGGGTGGACTCTATTGACTTTTTTGTTTGGAAGAAATGACGAATTAGACGCTTACCTGGCACATCAACATGAACATGACGGCAAGAGTCAGCAGGATGAAGCGCCCCATATTAAATAAATAGATAATAAATAAAAAATAAATAAAGTAAAGGGGCTCGGGGCTCGGCTTGTCCTCAGGGTGCCTCCTCCTGTTTAGTCCCTCTGAGAAAAATTCATTGAGCACGTTTCTGTAGCCTCACAGGTTTCTTTTTTTCATCAGCTGCGGCTGGAAGCGTCGCTGCTTTCATTCATGTCCCGAGGAACAAAAAAACAAAAAAGGGGGGGGGGGGAAGATAAATCCCAAACCTTTAAAACCGAAGCCACAGAAAAAAAATCTGAACTTGTGTGAGTTTGTGGCAGGTGATTTTTCTTTCTTTTTTTTTTAGTCCTCCAGCTCCGTAATAAAGCGGTAATCCAGTGCGTTAAGATAAATGAAGGGTTCCTTGTTTGTTTTAGCGAGGAAAGTGACAAATTTCAGAATTTTTTATGTGAACGTCTTCATCTAACCCAAGGACAGATTTGTTACTGGTCCAACATGCTTCCCTCTACTTCCCAGAGTCTCTCCTCACTGTGAACTATGCGTCTGTCTGCGGCCAAGGCCGCCTGCAGCCTGTTATATACGGCCTGACACATGCTATGGTAATAACATGCAAATAGGCCCCTCCTCCTCCCCGACTTCACTTCCCAATCTGGCCGGACTCTTCACAATGGGGTCCCCAACAGCCTCCTTATTCCTGCTGGATCTCCACACCACATAGCCTACAGGCTGAAATTATATCCGTGAATAAGATCAGGGAACGTAAACAAACAGCTGGAGGACAGAAACTCACCTGGATCAGATTTCACTTAATCTGAAAGCCCATTAAACAAACAAACAAACATTTCACGGGATGATTTCTTTTTGAAGTTGAAGAAAAAACAGTCAAAAAGGTTTTAAGTTTGACTTAAGGCATCAAACTTCCCTTCACCTGAAGTTTGGAGCAGATTAAACTAGAAGTTGTCCATCCAGAGGTTCCCTGCTTCTTTGTTTACATGTTTGCTTGTTTATTCTCCTTCATGTTTTGGATGACGTGTAAAAAAAAAAAGATGGTGTGAAGTTGATTCCAACAATCTCCATCAGAAAGAGAGAAAAAAATGTTTCCTGATCAAACTGTGACTCAGTTAATTGTTGTTCAGCCCTCCTCCTCCTCTTCTTCCTCCTCCCTGCCTCTTTCTCAGCATACACAACTTCTACATTTCGGTATTTGTGTCTGTGGGAAGAATGTGATGCTTTGTAAAGGCTGAAAAGACTAAAACAAAAGCGCAAGAATTCCTTGGCAGAGCTGCGTGATGAGGTAAACCACCGGACTTCTTCATTTCTTCTCTCTCAGCTTACATTTTACAAAAAGGAGAAGGAAAAAAAAAGAAATGAGTGTTTACAAGGTTAGGCCTGTTGCTGTGTATGTGTGTGTACGTGCAGGGGCCACACGCGCACCGGAGTCGCTCGCGTGGCCAACAGGAGGGAGAACTTTTGTTTGTGTGTGTGTGTGTGTGTGTGAAGGACTAAGTTTGCTCTCTCCCCCTTCAGCTGTATGGTAATTCAGCCAGCACCTGCTCTCCCCTCAATAACAGCGTGTGCGCGTGTGCTTCGGCTGTCCGCGCGTTCACACACACACACACATACGCGCGCGCGCACACACTTTCCACCCCACATCAAACAAACATCCCCGGTCAGATTCATCTTCTTCTTCGTGACATTTTTAAACATGCACGTAAGTTTTTCTACTTTAGATTTAATCCTAAAATCTTATTTGTGTGCGAAAGTGGCGCGCTCCGGTGCATGTTTGCGCGTGTCTGAATGAGGAGTAAAGAGGTGTTTTTTTTATTTTTTTATTTTGCTTCATTAGGTCGTTCATTAAGATGCGGGATTTTTTTCCCTGCTATATAATGTCGCTCTGTACAACACCGAGCACGTAAGATGTTGCGTCACTGTGCTCAGATATGCGCCTTTTTGCTGCATTGTTACCTAAGCACGCACAAGCGCCACCCACTTCCAAAGCTTGAGGCGCTTTCTCCTTTTCCTTTAAATTACCTTCAGGCAAAGGCAGGGGCCAGCCCCTCTGCAGGCCACGCCTAAAGTATGAGTGCCCCCCCACCCCAGGTGCCACTCCAAGACCCAGGAGATCACTTTCTGACAAATATTAAGTGTAAACTGACCTTTACTAGATGGAAGTAAATGCAGCACGTGATGTACTTCTATATGTTGTTGTAAAACACACCAAAACACACCCTGCTAGAGAGGTGTCTAGCCCCGGTCCTCTATGGTCCTGCAGGTTCCCCTGCTCCAACAACACCTGATTCACATGGAATGTCTCTCCTCAACATTGTTGTCAGGTCCTACCCAAACATGTTGACCCATCCACCTGATTCAGGTCCAGCAGGAAACATTCAAAACCTGCAGGACAGCGGCCCCTTGACGACCGGCTTTGGACTTTGGCCTGTTCTAGAGGGTCTAATCTGACCTGTAGGATGAATGTGGTATAAAAAATCTCCAACAGGATATGGATTACAATTTCTTCCACTAAAATCTGTAATTCTTCATTTTTGATGTTTAAATGTAAAACATTTCCAAGGCAGGAGGAGAACTTGTTCTATCTTTTCTATCTTTCTGACTTCATAGATGGGACTTCAGTTTGTACGATAAGGTGAGTTCTGGAGTCAGGATTATACACACGTGGAAATGTACACGTATGTACATTTAAAATAACTTCTAAATCTGGGAAAGCCATGCTCTGGTCACGAAGTGAATTCCTGGGATTAAACGTTTGTTGATTTTGTAGAAGTCATGATAAAATGAGACAAAATATTGTTGAAACTTATTTTTTTCTGAGAAATTTCCGGTGTTTCACAATTTCTCTAAAAGTTTAGTTCATGAAATGTAAACATGTTGGTAATGTAGGCTACTTGGACTTCTCTGGGATAAAATAAATGGGAAATGGGAAGTTTTTGTTATCTAAAAGTTGCTGTTATTTTACAGCTCTGGCCCACTTGTGATCAACCCTGCTAAAATGAGTTTGACACCCCCTGTAGCATTCATACAGCATCATCTCACAATCTGACCACATGATGTATTTGTCTCTCCAGACTGTTTGTTTTGATCAGGATGTAAAAGTTGCTTAAAACCAAACATATAAACAATAAGACAAATTTAGCCCTTATTATTTTTACATAATTTTCTAATAAGGGTCTTATTTAAATGTGTATGACGTTTCTCTGCGCGTGCCTCCTCACTCTTTCTCTTTCTCTAAACTAGACACGCCCCTGCCTTCACGTGCGTGTTACCTGCAATCAATAGCGTCATGATTTACCTGTAACTGGAACATCTGAATATATTTGACCAGTTTGGTCAGTAAAAGGCTGCATTTTGAAAAGTGAAGTCTCAAACATGTCTAATAAAAAAAGAAAGAAATCAAGTCAGTGCCACAGTTTGCATCACATGAACCAAACATGCGCAAAAAAAACGGAGCGCACAGTAGCTATGATGCCTGGAAAGTGAAACCTGACTGAGCTGAAACTCACTCCTTTGCAAGTCTGAACCCTTTTTACACCACCGAGAAGCAGATTTTTACTTTAAAAGAAAGAAAGAAAGAAATGTGACGATGCTGAGCCGTGACTGTTTAACCTCTGAGCTACTGTAGGGGGCTGCTGTAGTTTAACTCCTGCCCACCAGTAGCTGCGTCAAGCAACAACAAAAAAAAGGGTGACTCGGGGTCTATTCATCCATTCTCTGCGCTTTAATTTCCATTGATTGTGAATGCAAAGGGGAGGGGGGAGGCAGGGAGGGAGGAAGGGGGTCTTCAGTGAAGGACCACGACACGCCTTCAGACGCGGACAGACCCTTACAAGCCATCTGCCACTAACTACCCCCCTCCCCTCCCCTGCACACGTTCAGAAAACGACATTTATTTCCATGCGCCCCCTCCCCTCCCCTTCCCTTCCCTCCCCTCTCCTCCGGCCTGAAGCGCAAGTCTCCGCGCGCCTCTGTCCACCGGCTCCGTCTACACTCAACTGGAAGCATGTTAAAGGACGTGTAACGGTATGGGCCCTCCGGGGCCATATGGCGAGGGGGAAGCCAGAAGATTTTTTCCCCTTTCTCTTTGGGTCCCCAAAGAGGAGACACCACATGGTCACTCGTGGGAACGTAAACACGGCGTGCATCACACGATATCGATCATAAGAGGCGTTGATTGGGGAAAAGGGAGGGGAAGGGAAGGCGGGGGTGGGGGGCATATTCTGGTGATCGATTAACTTTTAGTTTGTCTTTACATCGATTGCGTCATCAATCCGTAAATACTGACGCATCCTCTCCCACAGACAGTGAAAGTCTCCTCTGGCTTGGTGGAGCCCACGGTGGTGCCAGGGTTGCTGGTTCAATTCCCCAAGTGAGGCAGGAGGAGAGGGTGTACACAGGCATCTTTGTCATAGATGGATGGAGCAGAGAGGAGGAGGAGGAGGAGGAGGAGGAGGAAGGGCCTGGAGGAAATGAGAGGTTATTAAGCACTTCCATGAGAGATGCTTCCACGGGCGTCTCTCCTCATTTTTTCCAAACGTGAAGCAGGAATCACGAGAAATGACCACAATGAGCTTTATGAGCATTAAATGAATCCAGAAATCAGAAATGAGCCTCAGCTCAACTGGACCGACCCGGTTCCGGTCTGGTCCTGTTTTACCTGCTGAAACCAGACTCAACAGACTCTTTTGTGTCCAGATCAGATTACTGTGGCCAGCTGCTGTAGGGGGGGCACAGGCCAGATCCGCGTTTCCCCGAGGGCTCTTCGGGGTTCGCCAGGCTCCCCGCGGCTTCCCACGGCTCCTCGAGCCTCCCGATCCGGGTTGCTGGCACATTTGCATACGTTGCTGTTACTGGAGACGTGCTGAGGGCCGCAGTAATTACGTGGGGGGCCCAGAGACGCGCCTGCAAGTGTGTGTGTGTGTGTGTGTGTGTGTGTGTGTGTGTGTGTGTGTGTGTGTGTGTGTGTGTGTGTGTGTGTG
>JBBBVU010000004.1:1241910-1253996 GCA_037177055.1 Atherinosoma microstoma
AAAGTCCGGGTTTATTTCGGAATCAGATTAGAACAGTTACACAGAACATGCGCTCACAGGTCTAACAAAGAGAAGGGGTGAAACTCATCCTAGTGTTATCTCTTTATACTCTCTGAGAGGGATGATTTCATCCCTCTCCCCATCCTGCTGGTTCTTTCCATTCGCTCATCTGTGTGTTATTTTCCTGCGTCTTCCTGCATCTGCTGCTGCTTCAGTCCCTGACCTTATACGGCCTCATCTCTGCAAGGCCTCTATGAGACCAAAGTCTTCTCTGCTGGTGACTCCATGTACAGCCTCACTGATAGATCCATATAAAGGCCTCTGTCTGCTCTCTCATGCTGGTAATTCTCTTTCACTGGTGGATCCATATACGGCCTCTGTCTGCTCTCTCATGCTGGTAATTCTTCCACAGTTGCTCTGCTAAAGATCCTGGGAAAATGGTTTGAGCAAGCTACATTTCGAAAATAAAGAATTCATAAGTCCAAACCCCTTTCTTCAGACTTCCGCCCTGAAGCCACACTTCCAGAGCAGAGGAACGAGGGGGGGGGGGGGATAAATGACAGTTGAGTTTGATGGACGTATCATCATCTAGTCTTTTAGAACGGGCCAGTTAAAATGACGGTGGTTTTTCAGTCCTGTCCATTTCACAGATGACTAAAATATTTTATTTTTGTGTTAGAGCATTTAATTGGTTGCAATCGGAGTCTGAAGGGGATTTTAAGAAATATAGTAAAATGCTTCTGGAAAACATCTTCCACCCTTCCTTTAAACACTTCCCTGGAGAACAATGTCTCACTTGTATATAAGCCGGCTGTTTGTCTATGATCAGTTTAAGAGTTTAGATTATTTCATGAAGTCTATCATGAAACAGTGGACGCAAAACAAGCAGAGAGATTATCATCACTAAGGCCAGCCAGGGTGGACAACAACACTGGGACTTATCCGGTCCACCTTGCAGTCCCCTTTCGTTGCGACCTAAACTCATTTTAAGTGTGGATCGATGCTGTTGGATCACATTGATCATTGAATCCATGTATTGATGGATTGTTACACAACTTACACATTGTATTATCTCAAACAGATGCATAATATTTAACGGTAGTTTGTTTGATGCTTCATTTAACCTTTTAAGCCTTTTGCTTGGTCTTTTTGGCTTTTGCTTGAAAAATGCATCCGCATAATGAAATGAGTTTATTTCTGCAACCAGAAGGTCTGTTTAGATTCTTGATGACGTCATAGTAAAGGGATTTGTAAAGATAAAGATGTGTAAAAATCAGTATGCATTTCTGGTGATGAATAAATGAAGATGGCACATAGTTTCAGCCTTGTTTAAAAATAATAAGAATAAAAACTTTTAGGATGAATATCTCATTGGAACGATGCAGCTGTAGCTATAAACCTCTAACAGATCATAGAACAACATATGAACATTATGTCTTTAAACTCAACTCTGATTAAAAAAAAAACAACATTAGAGGTTTTACGACAGATGGTTCAGGGGACGTCTCCAAAATGGACATTTTAGCAGTTTGGTACCATCTGTTCTCAAAATCCCCCAAGTGCCACAAATGCATCATATTTTTTATCTGATAAGATATATCCATATTTTCATTTTGGAGCAGTGCTGTTGGCTCATTGATCATTGAGTTGATATGATTTGATGTACTGTCACACCCCAATTAATGGATGTTTGGTCTATTGACAATATGATGAGGAAAGTCATGAAAGGTGGTCAGTCATTCGGGACTAATCTAGGTCCAGGATTATTTTACACCCTGAGAGAGGAAGCAGATTAAGTTAGTCTGTATTAAAAGGTCATTTAAACCTGGAACTAGTCTTCATTTCTGTCTGGAAACCGTCCCAAATCAGCTCAGCTCAGTAATATCCAACAATGCTAATGCTTATGTTAAACTTTCTCACGGGTTCTGCAGGTTTGAGGTCCTGTAAACCTGTTTCAAACACTGGATCGCCACATGGCCGCATGCTATCAGCACTACTTTTTTATGAGCGTTCAGCTGCAGATCTTCAGAAGAACACTTGCTTAAACTTCTTCCTGTCTCTGCTTTTAGGTTCTGAGTCTGATCATGCTCCTTCTTTGAAGGAATTTGTTAGCCAGTGTCAGGGTTCAGAGCCTTTTTTCAGTCACGTACCATGACTTCACAAGTCATGAGTACGAGCGTATATATTAGTGCACAGTAGCACGGTCATAAATATATTTACTGCTGAAATCATTCTGCTACTTCTGTATGCAGAATAATCAGAAACATCTCACGTAGGGACGGAAAGTTCTTTCAACAACCAATAAAATCAGCCAATGAAGCGGTTGCTGATTGGAGGGCTTGGGGTAAAAACAAACAAACGATGCTGGTGTCCATGGCGATGAAAGAAACAGAACAGCTCACCTTCGTTGTTCAGGCATTTTCATTCAAAACTAGAACTAGGGCTGTCAAAATGAACACCTTAATCAAAGAGATTAACTTTGAAATTAACAAATCTTCTTCTTTTATGCCATAAAAAAAATCTGAATTTGTTATTATCACGGCAAGAGATACATATTTCAGACATGTAGGTGTCACAGCAGTGAAATGAGTCAACCAAAAATCACACATTAACCCTGACATTCTGGTCTGTGCTCCTTACCAGTGAACTCGAATGGGATTTATTAGTACTCATATCATTACTCAGTATCAGCAAGTACTCAAATACAAGTACTTGTACTTGGTTTGAAAAAAAAGTGGTATTGGTGCATTTCTTAGGGCTCCACCTTAAAGTATCAGCTGATTGTTTCTAGGGGAGCTCCTCTGCTTTTTAGGGGAGCTGAGCTCCCCTTAGCTCCCCCATAATTTGAACCATGGTGGGTGTGATGATAACACTAATAAAACAAAGGATATGATCATTGATGTCAGCAGCAGTGGTGATCATAAAGTAAGCATCTTTCATGGTGAAGACTTCCAGGTTGTTGAGCGTCATAAATACCTGGGTACTATGTTTGATTGTAATTGTAATGTGATGTGAACACTGAGTCTGTGGTCAATAGAAGTCAGCAAAGAATTTACTTACTGAGGAAGCTGGTCTCTGTTTTTTATGCACCTTTGAATTTTATGAACTTTTTCTTTTATCTCTTGGTTTTATGGACTCTGTTAAGGCCAGGAAGAGCCTGAACAACACTGTAAGGATCTGTTCAAAGATCAGAAAGATTTGAGTTCACTCTAGGAGTCTCAAGTTAAAAGAAAGGCCACCATCATCATCGTCATCATCAGGCAGCATCTTATTATGGCTGATGAGGTTGTAATAATGCCTCCTAGTCACTGCTGCCGTGCTTCCTTGACTAAAACAAGTCGTTCTCCAGGTCTTTTATTCCTTCAGCCATCAGGCTGATGAATTCTGATAGAAGTATTTTTTATTATTATTTATTCTGGTCTTATTACTCTTTATCTGTTCGGACTGCTGGCGCTGACATCGACCATCGTTTGTTTTTTTCCTGACTGATTGTCGATATGTGATGTGGAAGTAGGTGATCTGCAAATGATTTGCCCTTTTGGGATCAATAAAGTTGTCTTGAGTCAACAACATAGTTTCTGATCTCATCTGTGTTCAAAGAGCCACTAGAAATGGTTACATTTAATTTGTCCATTGGTCAGTTTTAACACAGAATGAGGAGATAAATTCCAGATTAAACATAGAATGACGCAAATTTGTCATGTTTGTTGATGGATATTTTTTTTGCTTAATTTGATCACACATATGCACCATAAGGAGAACAGTCACAGAGTCATGTTATCTTCCTAATTAACAGAGGTTAGAATTTTCTTTTTAAATCTTCAGCTGGAGTTCATCTTCCTTCTTCTTTGCCTTCTTTTGTCCCCTTGCACTGCACCCAGTTTCCACTTTAAGGTTCTGCTGCACCACCTGACGCTCCTTAAGATATAATTTATGTTCTTCTGTTTTCCCATGGCTCCATCAGTCAGCACCCAGACACCGTCAGGGAGAGTGTGTCTGTAAATCCTCCTCTCCTCCTGTCCACTGTCACTCTGTATATCCCTCATCACCTCCTCCTCTGCTGCTTTTGTGCTCCAGATGCTGCAGAACTTCATGCTTTGACAACAGAGCGATGCCTCTGTATTTACGGCTGACCTCAGACGGCATCAAGCTTAGTTATTTTTCAATACTTATGACTCGTATCCTCACAATGTTTCTGCTTCAAACCACAAACATGTCTGTGACTGCTCTCCTGTTTCAGCTTCACAGAGGAAATCTGGTTTAACACCCAAACTTTATTAGAAACACATTTGTAGCTAAAACCCCGACTAGATAAGGTCCACTTTTAGGCAAGGCAAGTTTATATATACGGTACATTTTATAGATAAGACGACCCAATCAGTTCCGGCGCCAGGACACAGTAACAGGCCGGGCAAACTTCAACTTTATAAGAGGACAAATTTTAGATTAATAATTCAGTGTCCTACAAACTCAAAGTAGGATGCATGCTGGGGTATAGATTATTATTTCATTCACAAATTACACTTTTTGGAAGAATCTAACATGCTTAACTGCATGGTTTTAGTGGTTTTAAGAAGTTACATGGTTAATATTCACATTTAAAGGAGCTCTAAGTTTTGTGGTGTGCATGATTGTGTATGGACCGGTCTGGGCTGGTCTGGGCCGAAATACCAGGGCTGATTTTTTTCTCCCTGTTGCTCATACTATAATTTTAATGTGACCTTCATCAGACTCTAGTGTGAAAAATGTATGACCCTGAATGCCGCTCCGCATGATAAATGTGCTCCCATGATTCCTATATCTGTTTCAGTGTTTTAGCCAATTTTCTCACCTAATTCTTTTTATCTTAATGAAATGAAAAATACTTTATTTATGCCAGAGGGAAGTTACAATGTTGTAGGAGGTTCCTTTTAAAATAAAAATAAAGATAATTAATTAGAAGAAGCTAGTGCTTTATTCTGGAGAGTGATGGCTCCGGTACCTTTCTGTCTTGTATTGGAACTGAAGAAGCCTCTGACTGAACACACTCTGTTGTTTCTTCACTGTGTTGTGTAAGGATGTGAAAAATCTTCCTTTATCTTCAACAGCTTGTGCAGCATTCTTCTCTGGACAATCAGCTCCAGAGTTATCCTCAGTTATTCCCAGCACAGAACCAGAATCTTTAAGTCTCTGGTTCTGGTTCGGTCCATCACTGATACTCCCCACAGCTGCACAGTAATCAGAGTATTTCTGCAGATTACAGAATCAGAGTTGTATTGGAAGTCTGAGGTGTCCAGTATAAAGAGAAATGGTGAGAGTACAGTCCCTTGTGGTGCTCCAGTGACTGTTTGTTAGCTAGTCATAGATCCAGGTGCTTGTGGAGGAATCCACCTGGAATTTATGGAGCTTCTCACACAAAAGAGCAGCTGAGTTGTATTAAAAGTAGGGCTGTCAAAGTTAATGCAAATCCCTTTTAACGGTGGTCATTTTTTAACTTGCGATTATCCCACACACCGTCCGCATAATTTCAGGATGTGATGTAGAAACCAGGTTGTGGTTCTGAAGCAGAAATGGACACAGAATGGATCTTTAACACGGACAGTTCAGCTTTAAAGTTCTGCAAGATGCTTTTCTGGACCAGACTGACGTATTTTATCAACTAAGTTCTCCAAATAATGCAGGAGAAGGCGACTCATTCCGGCCACGGGTCGAGGAATAGAAAATGAAACTTAAACTCACGGTGACACACCGCTTGCTTGCCTTGCAGCTGGGATGCATTCAATGCCACTTGGAAATCACAACTTTACCAGTCTACTTCACACAATGACAACTACAATATTACGAAATAAACCAATCAGGATTAATTATCTGTTTAGAGTCTTCTTGGGATTCTTAACAGCATAAATAGGTATATAGTAATATATAATTATGATAATGATAAATATCCTCTATGGGTTGAAGACGCCATCATCTACCTGCTTCACAGGTAGATGATGGCCTGCTTCACAGGTAGATGATGGCGTGTTCAACCCCAAGAACATTATGATAAGCAAACTGTATTGGGTCCTGGAAGGTGTTGACTTGCTTACTGAGTTGAACCAATAACTTTCATGATGTGAGATGTTTGGGCGACTGGTCTGTACTCATCCGGTTCAGATGGTTGGGATTTTTTTATTTTTCAGTTGGGATTAAAAAGAAAAAGAACAAGTACTGGCAGAGGATGATCAGCTCCTTGCTCTCTGAAGTAAATTACATAACTGCTGATAAGAGTTTGTTGTTAATAACGAAGAGGAAAAGAGTTTTCACCTCCCACTTCCGAGGTACAGCGAATGCAGCGTGTGAAGTTGTGTGTGTGTGTGTGTGTGTGGTTTAGTTTCAGTGTCTTTCCTCTACACATCAGTTGCCTGTCTTCTCTGCTGGTTTTCTAATGTCACCATCCTCTTAATTTTGTCATTTAAAAAGGTTTCGATCTCCAGATTTGTCCTGTAGAGCCAGTTTAATCTACTGTAAGACAGAGATGGTTTTGTGGTTAGTTGTGAGTCAGTATATCAGCAGTGTAGACCTCAGTAAGTGGCTGTTTCCTCCTCTGTCAGCCTCTGGTCTGACCCAGAAGTTAATGGAGCATGTCTGAGCTTCTCCAGGGGAACCACAGAGGATGTCCATGCTGATCTGTAGTCTGCCTAACACACACACATCAATGCAAATCTTTACCGCCATGAAGTTGTTTTGCTTTCTGCTGCTGTTGTTAAGCTGTTGTACCGTGGCGTCTCTCAGGACATGTGATCCTCTGAGATCCCTGAGCAGTCCAGTTTCTGCCCTGCAGAACCTTCTGGGCTGGACGGAAACCTACATTAAGATAATGAAGAGTTGGTGTTTAGACTGGTATGAAACTGGGCGGTAATGGTGTGGGTCTGCCAGAAGGCCAAGTAAAAGCTGCTGCTGTTAAGTTCTGCTGATCTACAAACGCTTGCTTTCAGTTTTTTAGACACTTTGATTTAAATCTTTATTTTCCTTCTCATGTAAAGCTAACTCATTCCCAGTATGCCACCTGGCTATAAAAATACAGACTGTCATGGTCTGTGGGTTTTTAGTTGTTTGGGAATTTCATTTCTGGGATCAACACCATGTCTGTTGATGTCTTGCAGATTTTTTTTAGGTTAGTGTTGATCTTTTGTTCATTGATTTGGGTGTAGACTGATATTTTTATAGCTAGCTTCACTTCCTGATTTATTTCTTTTGTCTGCCTTGTGATGCACCAGGTTTCTGTTTATGGTTTAGTCCTCAGCTCATCTTCGGTTTCCTGAGCTCAGAGGCGCCCAGCTTCAGTCCTTGAAGGCTGCAGTCCTGCAGGTTCTTTGTGTCTCTCTGGTAGAGGTGTTCAATATTGCATCGTTTGTGATAATATGTTATCAGATGACTACACCTCGGAGCTGAATGAATGAACAGGGGAACATGGCAGAGCAAAGCAGAGTCCGGCTATGGAAAATATTAAAATGTTGATTTGAAGTTCAAACAACAAAAGAAACTATGCTTTTTAAAATAATTTTGCTGTATTACACTCTATTTGTCACGTGTTCCTAAAGACAGCAACTTCTGCTGCTTCCGAAGGCGAATTCTAGCACATACTGGGAAAAGGCCCGCAGCCAACACTATCCAATGGAGCCAACTTAGCCACTGTGTCGGTATATTTAGTGAGTATTCAGACCCTTCTGGCAAATCTTTTTCCATAAAAACAAATAGCAATAAATCCAGCAACTTTTTCGGGTCTTATTAGAAACTTATGGAGACTGACGTGAAAGCACGTATCATTCTTATTCTGACCAATGAGAAGCAGCGCTGCCGTAGACGCCTCCCACATCCCAAAGCACTTACAGGAGGCCTGGTGTAGTGTTGAAATAAGTACGCCTGCCATGAAACCATGGAATACACCCTTTGGCTGGAGTGCTTATTTCAAAACAACTCCGGGCATCGCGCAGCAGTCCCTCAGATGTGGGATTTTCTTTTTTGTCCTCTACAAAAGTTGTTTCTTTAAAAATATTTCTATTGAACCACAATTAAAAAACAATGTCATGATTTTCATACATTTTTTATATATTGTTACTTTTGTCAGTTTCAGCTTATTTCAGTGACAGCTAGGTTTTTTCCTTCTTTAATGGAAGGGTAGGAATCATTTTGCAGACAACTGTATATATTAAACTGGTATGAAACTGGGCGGTAATGGTGCAGATCTGCCTGAGGGGCAAGTAAAATCTGCTGCAGTGATGTTCTGCTGAGCTACAAACGCTTGCTTTCACTTTTTAGACACTTTGATTTATATCTTTATTTTCCTTCTCATGTAAAGCTAACTTATTCCCAGTATATATATACAGTATATATGTATATATACATATGTGTGTGTGTAAACATGTCTGCACACACACTTTGCAGACTCTTAATGAAGGTAAAGCTTCCAGCTCATGCATACTGTTAAATATGAAGCCACTAACCAGCTGGAATGTGTGTTTCAGTGACTTGAGTGAAAATGCCATCCAGGCCATCCCCAGGAGAGCTTTCAGGGGAGCTACTGACCTCAAAAACCTGTAAGTGACCACACACATGAACAGATGCAGCAGATGCTGTAAGAAACGACCCTGCTGTGGTTGATGATCCTGGATCTGTGTTTTATCATCAGTCAGCTGGATAAAAACCATATCAGCTGCATTGAGGAGGGGGCCTTTAGAGCCCTGCGATCTCTGGAAGTGCTGTGAGTATAAAAACTTGAAGTGTACTTAAGTTGGTTTTGCATCTCCCTCCTACCAACGTATTCTGACCCGGCTCACGATTTCCTCTCACCTGTCCCATTTCCATCTTGTTCCATTGCTCCCTCTTCTTCTCTGTTGCATCTTTCCTTTATTTCTCTCTCTCCCAGCACACTGAACAACAACAACATCACTAGTATTCCAGTCTCCAGTTTCAACCACATGCCAAAGCTCCGCACCTTGTAAGTATCTCTTCTGTATTTACATTTCCCAGAATGCTCAGCTCTCAGTCTTCCTAACGTTCCCTGCCCCCCCTAGTCGGCTCCACTCTAACTCGTTGCGTTGTGATTGCCACCTGGCCTGGCTGTCTCCATGGCTGCGGCAGCGGCCGGCGTTGGGCCTCTACACCCAGTGCAGCTCCCCACCTCCTCTGAGGGGCCTCAACCTTGCAGAGCTGAGAAAGAGCGACTTCGCCTGCTCAGGTACGGCAGCCAAGCAGCACCACCTCCTCCAACCCCCCTCTGGTCCAAACATGGCTGCCACAGAGTGAGAATGCTTTGGTGCTGTTTGTTTTCAGGCAACAGCGGCAGCGCCTTCGTTCAGCCGTGCAGTTTGGCCTCCGGATCCTGTCCTCCGATGTGCTCCTGCAGCAACAACATCGTGGATTGTCGAGGGAGGGGCCTCACAGCCATCCCTGCTCACCTCCCAGAGGCCATGACTGAGATGTGTGTATATGTAGAGCAGTGGTTTCCGAACTTTTACAACCCTTACGCCCGAGATAATAAATTTTGGCTTTTTGATATGGCATGTGTACGATCTTTGTAGCCGGGCAAGTGTCAGCGGTTTAAAAAAAAAAGAAAAGCCGGTGGAAATCCATGCTCACGGTTTAATAAACTATGCTCTCTGTTTTGCTGAGGTCCCTGTGGGAAATCCGCATGCACAGATTATCAAACAAACAGCACAGTTTATCAAACCGTGAGCAGGGATTGCAAAACTGAGACGACAGTTAAATAATCCTTGCGCTAGGGCTGGGTGACTGCAAATTTTGGTATTGATCTGATACCAAGTAAATCCAGGGCAAGTATCGGCGATATTTATGATTCATTTGGCTCTCATTCATATTCTTTGGCTTTTTGCCCCCAACCACCTCACAACAAAAGTAGCAATCTTATCACGCTGGTATGGATAGATACCAATACTAGCCTTGGTATAGATAGTATCAATATTTGGAGCGATCTGCCCAGCCCTACTGTGTGCACTGATTTCCACCGTCTTTATTTTTTTTTTAACCGCTGACACTTGCCGGGTTCCATAGTTGTTTATGCGTCAATGTTTAAAAAAAATTATGGTTCTAATTTCACAGATTTAATGGTTTCATTTTGACAAATCTCAAATTTATTTGATGAATGTTGGCTATATATTTTTTACAATTATCTGGCAATCCCTTGAAATGATACCCAGTTTGAGAACCACAGATGTGGAGGAATAAACCGTGTTCATCAGTGTTGATGCTAAAACCAACACTATTTATATATCTTTAATAATACTGAATATTAGATTAAACTTATAATTTAAATAAATCTTATATTCCAGCATCTGAAGTTCCCAACAAAGAAAATTCATTAAAACTCAAAGACTTCGGTGCCTGTGATGCATTCAGTGTCTTGCAGCATTATTTATGTAACTGTATTGATTCATCTCAGGCTTCTAGTTGTCCCAAATGCATAATGGAAATCTGCATTATTTTGTGCGGTTTATTGGGTTTTATAGTCTCCACATGCTGGTGGACTTCTGTCACCGGCTCAGACCCAGTGGGTGGTAGCTGAGACAGATCAGTAAATAGATTTTTACAGGCCATTACATGTAGACTTTAGGCTGAAGCTAATTGTTCAAATGATCTGCTGTGAGCTCCAGATTTACAGCTGAGATATAAAATCGTGTCTGCTGCACAGATTTATACCAGACCTGCACAGAAATAGACTCAGATAAATGTCTGCCTATTTAAACCCCTAAAAACTGACCAGATTTAGCTCGATTTATTTATTCTATGGTTTCATTAGCATATACACAATCTCCAATGCCGACGAGGTCAATTCAGACACGGAACCAAAGGAAAGTATTTCATTTTGTTTTAAGAGTCTTATAAGTTGGATTTTTTTTACCTTACCTGCAGCAGGATCGTTTGTATTGATCTTCTGGGAAGTTTAAGTGGAGCTTTCTTTTTTTTGCAGCCGTCTGGAGCAGAATGGCATCAAGTCGGTTCCTCCCGGAGCCTTCACCTCCTACAAGAAGCTTCGGCGAATGTGAGTCTTCCCATGAGTTACGGCCGAATGATCCAAAATACCAGAACACACTGACTGGATTCCAGTCTGGTCTGGAAAAGCCTTCAGTCCCATGAGAAGAGTGAAGTAAATGGTTTAGACGACGAACATTCAGGTCACATTGTTCAACCGGCTGCTATAAAAAAGATGGAGGGATGGGGAGAAATGAAGAAAATCCAGAGAAGTCTTGAAACGAGATACTCATGAAAAAAACAGATGTCAGACACCAGGAGCTTTCTCAGTCTTTTTCAATCAGTGCAAACATTTAAGGCAAATTTTTAGTAATTTGTTAATATTAAAAAGGTGAATTCCAACCACAGCTGGTAAAATCTGCCACTCGTTCACTGGTTTTACTGGATGAATGTTCAGTCATGTGACTTTTACAGGTTCACAGACTCCCGGTGAACAAAGTGAAGGTCAAACAAATCAAAACCGCTGATGTTGTTCAGGAAGATGTGAAACATCTAAACGAGTATTTAGATGCGAGTCCAGCTCTAGGTGCCTCAGAAACCTGTAATGTCAGAGATCCTTCAATGATATCCAGGAAAGACTTGAAGTTCTTTCTTCTGGAAGTAGGACTTTTTTTTTTTTTATAGCATCGTTGTGTGTTTGCTGTAAACAAACCACGGCCAGCTGTTTCACTCTATCATCATTCAGCCTAGATCAGGGCCATGTTGCAGCAGGGAAACATCTAAAACCTGCAGGACACTGACCCAAGAGGTCCTGAGTTGATGATCCCTGATCTAGATTCTTTGTAGGAGCCCAGTCTATAGCCTCTTTCAGACTTGCATTGCAGTATATGTGTGGCAAAGTCCATCCGCTCCTTAACCGGAGTTGTCTTTTCAAACATATCACTTCCTCGCAGACTTTTAACGTCGCGGCTACGTTCACACACGGGGAAATGTTCCGGATAAGTCGGTTGTCGAAACAGGGTAGGACGTTTTTGTGTTGCGACTTGTCCGGAACATTTACTTTGTGTTCAGGCAAAATGACGTGCCGCAACATTTCCGCTCTTATGACATGGGGGCTAGCCGGTAAATGTCCGCTA
>JBBBVU010000004.1:1266177-1278421 GCA_037177055.1 Atherinosoma microstoma
ATTGATTAGGAATGTTTTTCCTGTCAAAGATCTGACGTTCAGTAAAGCTAGCTTCAGTGTGCTCGGAGCATTATCTGCCCAGTTGTTATAAGCAGGCTGATGAGGAATGAACACAAGATTTGATATTAGCGACAATTCTAAGGGGAAACCAGAGCTTGAAGACCCTCTTTTGTCTTTAAAAGCTCTCCCAGTGAAGTATGTGAATGGATAAAGACAAATGGAGAAGATTAATGCAGTCTGTCGGACTTGGGCCGAGCTGGGCTCAAGATCTGCTCTTCCTGAAATTTTGATTACATTTTTTTCCAAAATGAAATGAAATTTAGGGGAGGAAAGTATAGTTTTATATCTTTATTTAAATATTCCCATATTTTCACATGCATTACAACTTCAGGATCACAATGGATCTATTATATCACCAAACATTTAATTACAGGTATATGGAAACGAAAAATCCAATTTTCACACTATGGACAGAGTAACTTAATCTAGAAGTTATCTCCACACGCATGTAGTACCTGGTCACCTGGTGACACCAGTGGTTTATTGGAATTAGCCAGGCTCCCCTCTCATGCCTCCAGCTGGTACAAAACACTGCTGCATGATTTTTAATGAGTAAGTAAACGAGAGCACATGACTCTGGTTGTATCGTCCCTTCACTGGTTTCCCTTTTATTTTCAAATCCATTTTAAGATTCTTTTATGTGTTTTTAAGTCTCTTAATGGTCTTGCCCCTTCTTATTTGCCTGAGCTGCTTCATCCTTACATACCATCATGTTCTCTTAAATCAGCTGACCAGATGCTTTTAACTGTCCCAAAGACTTTTTATAAATCCAGAGGAGACGGAGCCTTTTCAGTTGTAGCCCCTAAGATATGGAATGAGCTCCCGCTGCAGGTCAGACAGACTCCTTTGCTTCTTGTTTTTAAAACTCTTTTAAAAACTCACATTTACTCCTTGGCAAACATTTCAAGCAAACGTTAGTTGTCATCTGTGTGTTGATCATTTACACTTTGAATGTTCTTGTGTTATCTTAAATTTCTTAGCTCTTCTGTGGTTTTTTGTAATTGATCTTTTATTTGTATTGTAATCCTTGTTTTTCATTTGTGCCGTTTCTATGCTTTTATATTTATTGTACTGCACTTTGGTCAGTGTTATGTTGCCACTAAAACTCTGTAGTGTGTGATGGTGTATTTTTTTGATTCGCACCATTTTCACTTCTATTTGGAATCATTAGGTGGTGGGAGTGAAGCAAAGAAGTAAGCAGTGGCTGTATAATAAAACTGAATGGACTGAGGAAAAGCTTGTGAAGGATGACAAGGTCCAGGACTTCTTTTGTCCAAGAGGAGTAGCTGTTGATGTCATCTCGTCACAAACATGAGCGTGTTGCTACTGGACAGTCGTTTGTGTTTTTAACGTCATCATGCCTGATGCTCAGACTTTGTGATTCTGGTTCTGCTGTTTGTAGACATAACAAAGCACATTATTTCTGCTGCATCAAGAAAATCTCTTTTGTTTCACTTGGTCCTTGTTTAGCTGCCGCTGAAATGGGCTGAATTTTGCTACAAGCACTTACAGACACATGAACACACGTGTTAATTATGAGTTTAGATAAATATGGAAAGGGAGAGATAGGGGGAGGGAAAGGTTCTGGTAGATTAGGTGGGTAGTAGTGTAAATATCTGTGTTACCATGGAAGCAGATCACCTTGCAGCCAATGCTGTGTCCTGAACAGCAAACTCTAACTACACCTGTCAAAATGTAAGCTGTGCAGAGTTCCTGATTCCTGTTCCAACATGACATCCCAGTTTAAAGCATTTATCCATACCAGTTACAATCATCAATCCACACCAGTCAAAATAATTTATACACACCAGCTTAAAGCATCTATCCACGCCAGTTAAAACTTCTTTACAAGGCCTATTTTTCTGCCTCCTGTCTGAAATAACATATTGTAAATGAATTATGTATATCTTCACATCAAAAAAGCCTGTATGTATAATCTTGGTCTCAAAAGAAAGTGTGACAAGTGAGATTACTACAGAAGTGTCAGAATCAAGATATGTGTTACTGTGTCAGAGTAAATTCAACTGGAACACATTAGAAAATGTAATTGGCTATCTCCTCTTAAAAGATTACCACATCCCTTTCAATAAACACCAGATGATAACAGCCAAATTCATCTAGGAATTATTAGAGTAGTCCTACAAAATGGTAAAGTACTTCTAGGAATTAGTAAAGTAGTCCTAGGAATGAGTTATGTAATCCCAGGAATTGCTACAGTATTCCTAACAATGAGTTAAGTAGTCCTAAGGAGTAAAATAGTCCTAGGAATTAGTAGGAAGGAGTAAAGTAATCATATGAATGAGTAAAATAGTCCTCAGAATTAGTAAAGTAATCCTAAGCATTAGTAAGGTAGTCCTGGGAATGAATAAAGTAGCCCTAGGAATGAGTAAATTAATCATAGGAATGAATTAAGTAATCCTTAGAATCACTAAAGTAGTCCTGGGAAATAAGCTAAGTTTCCCCCTGTCATTTTGGTATGATACATGTTAGGATTGCTGCTTCCTAGTGTGTTTAAAGACTGTTTATGTTGTGTGGTTCTCATGCTGCCCCTCTACCTCTGTAATGATCCTGGTGGCTCAGTTTTTCTGGGGGGTTCTTGTTAAAGTAATTTGAACCTGAATCTTCTCTGCTTCTTCAGAAAGTAAAAAACAACCTCCACCTTTTTAAAACAGACCCCTGCATGGTCTGACATAAACAACGCTCCACATTCCTCTCTCTCTCCAGGCTGCTCATTCCTGAACAAACAAGCTAACAGATCCAGAAAAATAGACTTTTAGATTCATGAGGACTGGAGGATCAGAGTTGCAGCATCCTCAGGCTGGTTTAAAATCTGTGACAAAAATCCAAAGCCTCTTATTACTGTCCTCTGTCTGAGTCGCCACAGCGCTGACAGACAGCTGCAATGTGTAACCAAACATTCAGTTAATGAAGCATTCAAACACTTGCCATCAACATCCCACGTAGCATCAATCAGATTTCCATCAGGGCATGGCTTCAGCGGGATGAAGCGTGTGCTTTATTTACATAAAGAAGCGCTTGCATGTTAACATCCTGTTTTCCAATAGAATCTCCAGGAACAAATGACTTCTCTCCTCTGCTCTCAACAGCAACAGTGAGGTGGAGAGATATAGAGCAGGAGAGAGAGAGATAGAAAATAAAATAGAGAGAGGGGGGTGAGAGACCTTGAAAGTGCATGAACCTTTTTCTGTTAAAGAGGAGATCATCCATCACTCTGCACACACACAGTATGAATACACACTAATACACACATTGATACGCTACAGCTCCCATGGGATCAGCGAATCAGTGTTCAGCTCTGTGGCTCTGGCGAATCTCATTGGCTTCTCGAGCCGTCAATCAGTCATGATCGCCCGTATTCCCACAGTAACGGATTAGAGGGGGAATAGGAGAAAAAAAAGGAGGTAAACTGGATGGATGAAAGAAGAGGATATGATTTGATGAACTATTGAGGAGAAGAAAAGCTGGAGAGGATGAAGATAAGGAAGAGAAGTGGTAATCTTATGGAAAATGAATAATGCCGGGGACATGATGAAAGTCAAAAAGCTCCATGTGTCTCAGAGCTCTGAGATTGATGAGGTGTACCCAGAGGAACTGAAAAGTAAACCACCTCTTTACTGAGAAGGCAACTAAATTTTAATTCAATCAAGCTTTATAAAGTGCTGTGCAGAAAATTTGAATAAAAGCCACAAATAATAATCATAAAAGCCGACATACAACATGAAATAAGATCAAAATAAGTTTAAAAAAAAAAAAAAGATAGAGCACTATTAAAACAACCATACATCACAAAAATAAAACCACATAAAAAAATTTCCATGCTGTGCAGAAGATGTTTGCACTTTCTAATAAGCAGCAATCCTAACATCTATCAAAATGACAGGGAGAAACTCGGCTAAAAGACTTTACCAAGAATTGGCATCCAAACCAAACAGAGTTCAAACCCCAAGCAATTATATGGGAATGTAACAAAAAAATGAGAAAACCACTGTCCACTTTAGAGCTTCTGACTGCTAATTTTTCCACTTCAAGCAATCCACACAAACAAGGTGTCATATGAAATAGACTGCTGATTACAGAGATGTCTGTCTCATCATTGTTGGACAAAACTCTGGGAGCTAGCAGCCAAATCATATATCATGTCTTACTTTTGCTGTTTTATGGTCAAAAGTTTTACACCAGCTCTAAAAAAACTCTGCTAATGTATTCTCCTATGACTCTGCCTTTGTTTGAAAAGAATCATGAAGGACCTGGTAGTTTCCATGGAGATCGAGATTTTATAATGAAGTATTCACTCTTCCTATGATATATTATCTTGGGCTTCTTTCTGTCTGGATCCACATGGTGTTTCTAAGGTGAGTTTCAGCATTATCCATTATTTTCTGGACAGTAATCATGAACGTCAACAAACGGGTTTCCGAGTTATTTTTTTTATCATTGAAATTTAATTAGTTTTTCAATCTGGTAAATGAGAAAGGTCAAATGGCACATTTAGGTGGTTCACTGTGGACACATCTCTCTTACAACAACTGGAAAACTGCTCAGGTTTACTTTTTTAGCTTCTTCAGGAGCACAGTTCCAAATCAGACCTTACTAATTCCTAGATGATTTGTGTACTACATCATAATTCAAAGTTTATTTTTACTCTAAAAATAGAATTTCTTTTAGGAGGAGATTTTGATTTTTTACTATGTTCCAGTTGAATTTACTCTCACACAGTAAGGCATATATTGATTCTAACACTTCTGAAGTAATCTCACATTTCAGCATTCTTCTGAGATCAAGATTATACATACAGCCCTTGTAGTTGTGAAGATATATTTCATTTATTTTGGGTGCATCATTTCAGACCAGAGGCAGAAAAAATAGACTCATCAAGAGGAGGTTAAAAGATCCAAAACAATTTTTTTTTAAAAACCCATCTAAGTTACATGGTTTTAAAAGCCAAATGGAAAAGATGGTTTTAAGGAGTGATTTAAAATGTGACAATGAAGAGTCCTGTTTGACTGGACCAGTTAGGGTCTTTAACTGGGAGCCACAGGTGTATTTTTGGTCCTGAACATACCAGAATAGACGCTGATAAACACTGACATCATTCTTTGAAGCAGAAAGATGTTTTGGTTCTTTTTCTTTCTGACTTTAATGAACACCAGAAGCTCTTTATTGAACTCATTAATAACATGGCATGTGATACAATGAAAATAAATTCTTTTTTTTAATGACCTGCCAAATTGTTTAGGAAAAGGCAAAATAAACTATTTCCACAAAGCAGGAACTTGTCATGTGATTCTGTCTCAGATCATTTGAGGTCCAAAAGTGATGTTATTAAGTCGCTTTACAAAAAAAGAGAATTAAGGCTACATCCACATGGAGATGGAACTGATTTCATTTTAAAAAGATTTCTGTAAAAATGTTTCTTGTTTGTGTCCTGTTCTATATTTATATACATATGTTTTATTTCTTCAGGTCCCCCAGAAATCCCAAGCAGAAGATCATCAAACGTGTCATTGGCCTGGAGGGAGACTTCATTCGGTAGGAAATAACTTCATTCTCCTGATTCATCACCTGAACCTTTCTAACTCTGCTGCACTTTTAACAGAAATATTAAAATAAACATCTTCAAATTGATGTGTTTTTTTAAGCTGATAAATATGCAGCCGAGTTGGAGTTTATTGCAGTTGATCTCAGATCAGATCGACTGGCATCACCCTGTGGTGAAGTTAAGTCACTGACTGGTTACCAGGGGCCTCATGTACAAAGGGTTTGTACGAAGAAAAACGTGGCGTACGATCATTGTCACAGCAAAGTTGTGATGTATCGAGTGAAATGACCATGGAAATGAGCGGTGCTTCACGTAGAGAGTAGAGTAGAGTAGATAGATACTTTATTGATCTCACAATAGAGAAATTCATTAAGGTCAACTTCATGGCTGGCGTACGCATGTTTCTACACTTGTTGATGCTTTGGCGACACTTAGAGGCAATGCTGTCAAACATTTAATAAATAAATGTGAAAACAATCAGTCCCCAGACTGAACGCACTTACAACGATAGTATGTGATCCATGCGTAGTGTATAAAATTAGCAAATGGAAATTGTGAATCCAGTTTGAATGCGTTTATTGCAAACTTATTGTTGTAGCAACAAAGAATGGCCCAGATGAGATTTGAACCTGAGTTTCCCAGGTGAGAGTCATGCGCTCTGGTCAGTCAACCAAAGGGGTGTAACTAAGAGGCCAGGACGCATCATCAATCGCAGGCTGGTGACAGGACCGCGACTGTCACATTATTAAAAGAGGCAAAGACACAAAATCAACTTATTGGCGAGTCCCGGGCTGGCTACGCCTTCACATCCTTTCCTGTTTTATGATAATAAATTGAGGAATAAAATACGAGTTCAAGTCTTTGATATGCTGGCATGTGTGAGTTTTGCTTCTAATGCCGGAGGACAGCGTGCTAAAGAGCACATTTTAACGTGTTGCCACGGCAACAAGCAGCCCCTCAAGTTAGTTCGTTCTCAGTCGTGTCAACTGATGTCGGATTCATTCCCCTGTCGTATAAATGCTTTTTCTTTTTCAGTCCTGCAAAGGGAAAAAAAATGCAGATTTGGTAGCAGCAGTCCAGTTGGACTTGTTCTGTTGTTCCAAGTTGAACACGTTCTTCTATTTAATCTTATCACGTTTATCTTGTAATATTATTTAGCTTGAAGCTGTACCAATATTGTATGTTAAATAAACTTAGGCAAGCTGAAACAGTGTTAATCAGTGGCAAGGAAGTAGAGTAGGACATATTTAAAAGAGGGAGAATTGGAAGATTTCAATCCGATAATTTGTTATATAATTTACTGTTGAATTTGCATTTACAACCTGCATATTGGATCTTGAATCTGTTAGCCAGGTCTTAGTGCACCAGTCCCAATGATAAGTACGTCATAAAGAGAAAAATACTCATCAATGGGCTGGAGAGACTGCAAAAAAGGAAAGTAAGCAAACATTTAAAAAAAATAATACAATACATACAATTAAAGAATACCTCTACTGTGTAACAATTGATATTAAATATAGCATGGATACAATACAATGGAAGCAAAAAAAGCTTACTGTTGGAATAGCAGGGCAGACAGTCTGAGCTCTGGTCACTTGTGCATGGGGCAAAACATATTTAGTTAAAAGTATCAAAAGTCGTTCAGAAAACAAGTAAATAACAAGAGGTATGGAAATAATTGTGTAATCACTGCTCCAGTAGGTGCCACTATTATCATTATTTAAGTCAGGATTAAACAACTCAGACCCGTACATTATTTAATGCACAACGCACAGCAAATGCATTAAAACCGTATAATGCACGGGTCCAAGTTGTTTTTAATCTCCTTATACTGTGGTCCCATACAGTAAACATTTCATAACAATTTTTTTTTTTCAAAAAAACTTGCTAAATACGCTTAAGTATAGGAACTATTTTATGTTTGCCTCCAAGCACTTTTTATGCAAAGCAACTGTTCGATGTTACAGCTCGATTCTCTCATTCATCTGTCAAAAGCCAGCTGATCTGAGCCAGTTGATTAACGCGTTGCTATGGTGATGCCCGTAATGGGGTGATATAACTTTGATTTAACTTGCCTAACTACGTGTGTGTACAGTATATGTAAGGGATAATGCCCGACGAGGTGTCCATTATCAGAAAATAATGGACGACGCGGAAGCGTGAACCGTCTATTATTTTCTGATGATGGACACCTCGAAGGGGCATTATCCCGCTTATACCATGGTCATTCATGAAGGAAATAAATATTAAATCAATTATTAATACGTTAATGTTGTTTTTACCGTTAGAATCATACGTTTTTCACCAGAAGCGGCTAAGCAGTCATTTAACATCTCTTGTTGAGACACGTTGCCGAGGTAACCGGTTCTGGCCGCAGCACCTACAGCTCGGTCGGTCTCAGCTGTCATATTATTGTCATGTCCAGCATAAATACATCTGAAGGACGGAGATTTAACGTTTATGGACCCTGACCACTGCTGGTCGGGACGTCGCAGGACGACAACATGTTGCCCCATTCTCGTCTCTCCTGGACTGACGGAGCCCAATAAGCCTGCAGGCTGCTTTCACAGCGATGGCCCGTCACAGCGGCGCGTCTCCATTCACCATACTGTTTAAAGGAAACTATAAAGTCACGCGTTTTAACTTCTGTCTTACCGTTGTGATAAATAAACAGTGAATTAATCTCTAAACCCAGCTCACATTCCCTAGTGGGTGAAAAATCCCACGCTTGGTGAATTCTGCTTCACATTAAGAGCCGACAGTAAAGGATCAAAGAGTGACGTCCCTGTATGTTCTGACTTTCTGTTGCCACGCTGTTGATGGTGAAATGTGATAGAGATACTGGCATGTCCATCATAGTGGCCTCTGAAGGATGGAGATTTAACGTTTATGGACCCTGACCACTGCTGGTCGGGACGTTGCGGGATGACAACTGGACTCTCTCCTGGACTGACGGAGCCCAGTCAGGCTGGATCACAGCGGCGTGTCTCCACATTCACCACACAGGTTAAAGGAAACTATAAAACCAAGCGTTTTGTCTCTTGTCTCGCCGTTGTGATCAATAAACTGTGAAAAAAATCTCACAACGGTCTAAACCCAGCTCACGTTCCCCATTAGTGGGTGAACATACAACGCTTAGCGAGGTATGTTCTGACTTTCTGTTGCCACGGTTACCAACTGGCATTTTAGGCAGCGCAATATTTTAGAACAATCAGGCTGTTTGATCAGAACTTTTTTTAACCGGTGTCCTACAACACTTTTTAATGTACACCCTGTAGCCAATCAAAATCTAGTATTCACCCAGACCATGGTATAAATTGATTTTAACACCAATAAGACTGAAAGAATGATTATAGCTCCTTATGAACTTTATGGTAAAATCACTGAGGCTTTTGCTTCTTTTTGTCCAAATGCTAAGTTCAGCATTGAAAATACTCGTATATTTTCATGGTACTTAACTTTTTATAACTGTTTGTCTGTGAGAATGTCTCAATAAATAAACTTACTTACTTATATACGATAGTATTTTTCATTTAATTCAAATTTTTCATCAAATCTAATTACTTTATTTATAAGTCCTCCCCTTTATACTGAATGCTAACTATATTCCCATTTGAAATTAAACTGGCCATTAAATAGACAATCATAATTTGTTGATTCAAAATATCACTTTTGGGGAAAAATGAGAAGTATTTTGTCTTTACAGGATGCTGAGGAACAACAGGATCAGCTGCATCCATAACGCCAGCTTCACAGGACTGACCAACGTCCGTCTGCTGTCCCTGTATGACAACCAGCTGAGCACCATCCTGCCCGGAGCCTTCGACACCCTGCCCAACCTGTCCACACTGTGAGACACAAGCACACGGAGTAGAATGGGGGGGTCAAACCACTCATTTTAGTTTAGTTAGGGGGACAGTGCATATATATATAAATTAATTCATGTCATGCATTTTTATTTATTTACTTATGTATTGTATATATTTTATTTCTATTTTATTGTTTTTTGACATAAATGATTTATTTTAAACATTTACAGATGTACCTGTTTACACATGCATTACAACTTAGATGTCTCAGATGTCTGGAACTGAAAAATACATTATTTCACATTATGATTGGAGTAACTTTCCAGGAGCTAGAAGTTATTTTAAATGTATATGTGTGCACATTATCACATCTCTGTAGTAATTCTGACCAACTGAACTGTCTCATTTTAATGATCCTCCTTTTCTTGGAAATGTTTTGTATATAAACATAAAAATCAAACCTCACATGGACAAATTAAGGATTACAGTTACTGTAATGTAAAAATTGCAGTAAATGTTTTCTATGCCATTTTCACATTTACCGAATTCATCCCAGGCCACCCAGATTGGACCCTCGATTGGGCTGGTTTTGGCCCCCGGGCTGTATGTTTAACACCCCTGGAGGAGAGAGTCTGCTGCTTCTTCCTCCTCATCCTCTCACCATCCATCTCTACTGTTCATCAGAAACCTCCTGGCCAATCCCTTTAACTGTGACTGCCGCCTGTCCTGGTTTGGGGTGTGGCTTAGAAGCCGGCGGATTGTGACAGGAAACCCACGTTGCAAGGGCCCCGCTTTCCTCCGAGAGATCCCCCTGCAGGACGTAGCCGTACCAGATTTCCGCTGCGAGGACGGTATGATGCACGTGTAATGTGTGAGCTGAAGCTGTGCAGTGAAACCAAAGTCCAAACAAAGCGTCCATTCTGTCTGTCCAGGCTCTGTGCTGGAGGACAGCAGCTGTGCTCCGGGCCCTCAGTGTCCCAGTCAGTGCACCTGTATGGATACAGTGGTCCGCTGCAGCAACAAACACCTGCAGGCCCTTCCCAGAGGACTGCCCCGCAACGTCACTGAACTGTGAGTCGGAAACTTTTCACTTCTAATGTCACTTTAGAGTCCTCCTGAGCATTCGTAGGGTTTGTTGTTACCTGAGAACAAATCTAAGATACGAAGATTTTTGGTGAATGCAACAATTTTCGTAAAAAGTTCATAAGTGGGATTTAAGAACAAATTTGTTGGTAAGAACCGCTGGTGAATGAGGCCCCTTGTTATTAGTGATGTCAACAGACAGCAAAATAACACAAGATCTAAAAGAATCTATTTATGAATAAAACTGAAAAACTGAAAGTCAGTTGTTTCATTTACTGAAATCCTACATGCAGAATCATCTGGGACATGGTGTAAAACCCTAAAAGATCACTGAGATCATCTATCCAGATGCTCTGTGTGCAATCAAGGTCTTGTTTAAAGGATGGAGGAGATCAGTTTTTGCAGCGGTAGCTCCCAGAATCTGGAATAACCTGAAACTTAGTATTCACTGCAGAGTTCATTTTACTTTTTAACTAGGCTTTTATTTCAAGTTCAGTTTGAGTCCTATCAGGTTTTTATGTTGTGGTGTTTTAAAAAAAAATGTTTTAGTCAGTTTGATTGTGTTTGTTAGCTTTTATGTTTTATTTCTTGTTATTGAAATGAACTTGTGAAGGACTTTGGTCAACCTTGTTGTTTTTAAATGAAATAAAGAAATAAATGTGACATAAGAGATGCTGCAAAAGCACCGAAGTGAGAGGGAATCAATCATTTTACACCCAGTGCTGTGTTTTATATGGTAGCTGCAGCTACATTAGGTTCATGTAATTATCCTTTCAGAAGTGTGTATATCAAACTTTCATTTACTTATTCAGTTCTCACATTCCCATTGTTTCAATACATGAGAATTAAGATCCCATCATTGAGTTTATAAGCCCAGTTTCATATGTGGTTTTAAACATCTTCCACCAGCCGTCAACTAAAGCCTAATAATTATAGCGTGGAGGAAAATTGGCATGTAAGAGGCAATTAGGCGGACGTATGAGTGAAGTAGGAGGTGGAGCTAGGGGGCCAATATTACCAAAGATCAGGGGCAGAAGTCCGACTTCTTCCCAGCCATCCGCCCTAGCAATAGTGTGGAACTGAGCTGTCTGAATCCTGCTCTTAAGCATCAGTACGCATCCTGTTTTTTTAAGTCATAGTTTAATTAGAGTAATTCGGGACCATCCTCGACCGGGATTGTCGCAGCCGGATGCCGACGGGGCTCCCGACGCCCGCTGGGGAGAGAGACGGATCCATCCCGGACCAACAGCTGAACACAACCTTCTGTGACAAATTGTACTGATCCACCACAATAGCAACACGTCAACGAGCTAAGCAGGAAAAATGTTACTTTTTTTCTAAGCTACGTTCAGAAACCTGAGTATTAGGACTTTAATCTGATGCAGTTACTTTCCATCAGTCAGGGAATGAGAATGAAGGAAACATTTCTTCTTATTTTATTGATTCTGTTGGAAGAATGTTGAGAAGATGAGTTTTTTAAACACATTAATGGTTTGCTCTTTAAGAAATCGTGAATTTAGATCAGATGTTCAACACATGTCTGTCTTCTCTTCTCAGGTATCTTGATGGAAACCAGTTTACCAGTGTACCTAAGGAGTTAGCCACCTTCAAATACCTGCAGCTTGTGTAAGAGACTCCTGGTCAAACATCTGCAGACACACACATACACACACACACACACACACACACACACACACACACACACACACACACACACACACACACACACACA
>JBBBVU010000004.1:1339073-1350899 GCA_037177055.1 Atherinosoma microstoma
CCCCCCCCCCCCCCCCCCCCCCCCCCCCCCCCCCCCCCCCCCCCCCCCCCCCCCCCCCCCCCCCCCCCAAAAAAACACTTTTGGAAAAACCAGCCTCCTCCAGCAAAAAGACTGATACAGGGGTATGTACACAAGCATGCAAAATCATCAACAGGATCAACTTCTACAAAACCCCCCAACAAAGCACAAAGGAGGTGCAGTTTTACTGTCTGTTGGGTTCTGCAGAGAACCTGAGCAGGATCCATCACCCTCCACTTCCTTCATTAAAACAGTCTGCAGACAATAAAACACAGAGCGGTCCTCCTCCTCACCTGTGAAAAGACAGCTGAGGGATGATGGGTAAAGCAGTTCTATATACACCCCCCTCCCAGCAGCCCTTCTTCTTCTTCTTCTTCATCTTCATAAATACAGTGTCTGCTGTGAAAACCCACCCGCCCGCCCCCTTATTTCACAGAATCAGGCTTGAAAAGACTACAACTACACAAGATCCTAGTTTCACTACTTCTTCTGTTAACAGAAAGAAAGAAAAAGGGAAAGAAAAAAACAAAACAACAAAGCTCCAGTCGAACCCGGCCCTCTTCCCTATGCTACATCATGAGGGGGTCATAACAAGCAAGTAAGAAAATGAACACCAAAAGCGACAGAGTGGGAGTCATTTTACCCGACATTCTGTTCTGGACTTCTGTTTTGTTCCCTGAATCATCGATGGAAAAGGCTCATCCTCTTCCTGTTCAAGATATAAGTATATGACATTAGAAATTTTATATATACATAAGCATTTTTGTTTGTGTCTCTGTGGGGCTTGTATAGGTATATCTATGTGCACATATAGAGTATTTTTATTCTTAAATATGTATAGTTAAATTAGAGGTTGGTAGTGTTTGTGTTTTTATTACATTCAGTTTTTTAACAACGATAAAAAGTAGATACGTTAAGAAGAGGTATGCAAAAGGAACGAGGTGGGAGGTGTGGAGTTTCAAGTGTTCCCCATGCCGACCGCCAGCGAAGCCTCCGTCTCTTAACGGGGGCTGAAAGATCATCTTCTGGGACTCTTTCGAGGTCAAAAGACATGACACGAGTTGAGGATGTGAAACTAAAGCAATGAAAGTTGCTTTTGCTGCTTTCTGACGTAGCAAAAACAAAGTAATGAACAAAGAAAAAGCAAGTGGGGCAACAAGAGATGAAAGTGCCTTTGAGATGAGAATATATGGCCAGGATCTGACTATAGATATGAGGGTTGTCAAGGTTACATGGATGTCTTTTCTGAGGTATTCTGTGTTGTAAGTTTTTTTCTTCTTTACATTTTTGCACACCAAAAAAAAAAAGAAAAAGGAAAGAACAAAAAAAAACAGAAAAATGGAAAACATCAAAGAACAAACACGCGGCGTTGCTTTCCCCTTCGCGGATTCATCATCAACATCGAAGCGCTCGTTTTATGAGCAGCTTCCATTAGATTTTACATTGTTGGGAAGGCAACAGTCCAAGTCTTAGAAGTCAGAACTGTAGATGAACGACAAGGTTGGGCCGTGAAGCAAGCTCTGCATGCCCCCCCCCCCTTCTGCTAAGAATGAATCAGATTTACAATCCTCGCTGTTTATAAAGCACTGAAAAGTATTTGGCTGAAAATAATGTACAGAATGAGTCCAAAAGAAAAGAAAACTAACTCACATACAGGCTTTTTAATGACCCCTGTTAGGTGACGAGTCAAATTTTAGCCAGTGTGAATAAAAACCCAAACAAACTAAAGAACAAAGCTGTGAGAAGAGCTCCTGAATCAGGATTATCTGGTCTGCAGAACACCTGCACGTCCATCCAGTAGAAAAACAGAGTAGACCCAACGCCTCAGAGGTAACACAGCCTTGACATTTACAGTCACAACTGAAACAAAAGGAAAAAACAGCAGAAAGAAGCTCCAAGGAGACCACAAAAAACAATCCCCACTTAAAAACGGATTCTTTTTTCTTTTAACACATCAACCCGATGGAAAGCTGGACCATCACAACAGGAGAACCAACATGAACCTTTAAAAATGGAGTCTCTTTGGAGGAGAAGTTCTTGAAATTTACACCAAGGTTGAATTACTGATTGACTCAAAGAAAGATTCAATATTACTCAATATTCAAGAGTATAATGCTCTCCCCAGCCCACCCCACCCCAACGTGGCCAAAAGAGCCTTAGGCTCTGTTTTCAGAAAATCTGCAAAGTCCTCATCAGAGGGGAGCGTTGCAGGCAAAGTCTCTGTGAAAAGACAACAGGAAGAAAGAGAGGAGGCAGTTCGACCCGACCGGAGGCGACGGTCAGGAAAGGTTTCAGATTTTTCATCAAAGAAACCGTCAAATCAGAGCAGATCACAGAGGAAAGTGGATGCTTTTAAATGACAAAATGCTCCTCTGATTGGTCAGAAAACATTCAGCGTAGCTTCTCTGATGAGGGCCTGCAACATCCAGCCTTCATCCAAAGGCCCAGAAATGATGTGAAATGCTTTTAACAGTGAGACCGTCCGAGCCTGGAGGGATTCCTGCAGAAGGAATCCTTGCAACAGGGACCCAAACGTCTCCACAAGCTTTTCTGAAGGATGAGAGCAAGACAGAGGCAGTTTCTATAACGAGAAACCAACAGAGGTGGATATTTGTTCTGCAGTGAGGAGAAGCAACAGTGGGAGGAACATCTGCAAGAGAGCGTCAAATATTCACACGGGGCTCAAAAACCGGCTCTGCTCAGCGGCGGAGCGAGCAGCTGGTCCACGTAGGTGGCTCTGCAGGGCCACACACACCACCACACGGAAACAATGCTGCAGGATCGCCATGGCGATACCCTGCAGCTCTTTCGGTTTCAACACAGACCTTCCTCCTGTAAACATGTTGAACATTTGTGTGTGCAGAACGATCCAGACCGGTCCAGGTGGGAAATGTGTTTCACTAAAAGCCCCAATGTGGTTAAGTGTGTCATGGGGGTGGGGACGGCGACCTTTATTCTCCTCTACTTCACTTAGATCTCATCCTCGCTCTTCCATCCATCCACCTCCTCAGACCGCAGCCTCCATCCGACGCTGTCTGGCTGCCATCTGTGAGGGGGCTTCCTGACGAGGCGGGGGTGAGGCGTATGCCGGCGCTGCAGGCTCGCTGTGAGAAATGTCTGTCTACGCAGAATAATCACAGACGAGATGGGAATTAAAAACACAAATTTGACCTAAATCTCACTCGACGTTCGGTCTAACTTCAGCGACTGGTGGAGAAGAAGTTATTCTTAGTTTCAGTCTGAGGACTAACACGCTGACAGGCTTCAGATATAGAACCAAAGTAGATGAGGATGTATCAAAGATCTGTCCTCTGATGTGTTTCTCCTTTTCAGAAGAAAAAAAAAACCCAGAAGAAAATGCCTTCTCCTGGACAATTTTCTAGCTTTGCTCTGTTGTAGAAAACTGTTTGGGTTTTTTTTTTTCCAGATTGCCTCCAAACCACGAAGGCCTCAGATTGAAGTGGTAATTAATTTGGACAAAAGGAAGAGGAGGTGTGTTGCTCTGATTGCTGCAGATCGGCGTCCTTCCAGAGGCGTGCCTGGCCTTGAATTGGTCTACAGCTCTGAGCCGCTGATGCTCGCAGCCCAACACCAGGCTGGAGAGGAACAGATCCCTGACACGATGTGAGGATTTTGCGGTGTGACAATCAGACTGATACTCACAGCGGGGTGTTTCTCAGACCAGACGAGGCCGGAGTTAGTGAGCCAGCCTTTGTGGATAATGCGGCTGCAGCACACATCAAAGCAAAAGAAATTCTTTGTGTGTCTTGTTTTCATCCTGGAAAAAATATGGAGTTTCATTTTAGATTTTACATCCTGCACTGCTGTCAAAGGGATGCAGCAAACATCAGGGTTGTGCTTTTTAGCAGACTCCGGCAGACCAGGATCTGGTCTGAGCCTCACAGTTCTGAGGAGTTCTGAGGACTTTGAAGAAAAAGTCATCAAGCCGAAAGGTGTGTGTGGACCAGTAAAAAGTGGTTTTCACAGAGGCAGTGCCTGCAGCATCCCGGTGTCCCCGATCCCAATCAGCTTCAGGCGGTGGTTCTGCAGGCTGCGGACAGAACACGCCCACCTGCTTCTAAACCAGACATGGCAGACTCCAGCTTTATAATTATTCATATAATCCACCCACACCGACGGTGCCTACCTGATGAGGAGGGAGAGTGTGTGTGTGTTGCTTCTCTACCGGTATGTGCACGTCCTGCTTTCCCCACAGCTGTATGTGCTCGAGAGAATGCAGAAAAACCCGCCTCCTGGCTTTTTAAAGACTAGAAACAGAAAGGTTCATGTCACAGGAATAACAAGAGTACGAACGACTACAAGAAACAACAGTTATCCAAAATCTGCTTCTGTTGGTTACGTCTAAAAATCTGGAAACCAGCTGTACTAAAAATCCTGATTCTTCGTGTGTGTGTCTGTGTGTGTTTGTGTGTTTCTAATATACAATCAGCTGCTTTTAAGTGGTTGGACCTGAGGTATAAATAACAACCAGATATGCAGCCTGACAGCATAAGAAACAGCAGAGGAGCATGGCAATCATATACATGATGTTTTTTCTTTCCTGGCGTGGCACCACGTCCCTGGTGTTATTCATCATTCTGAGGAAACGTGGTGTCTGACAGTGAGGTTACAGTTGTTACCTCATTGTTTTCTTCTTTTGTGGTAATTCTGACAGTCTTTCACTCAGAAGAAAATAAAAAAGAAAAGAGAAACTAATTGGCATACCTGAAGATGAAAACATTAAACAGTAAAATAAATACATACATATTCTTTCAGTTTTATCATATTAAGGTACATTTTCCTGTGTGCTGTGGTTTTTTATGTGGAATGCAGTGAAACGCTTTTTCCCCCCAGTGTTTTAAAGACATATGATAAAGCAAGGTTAACTTGTCCACCTGTCCCCCAACACCCCCCTATGGGTATTTGATTTGTCCTGTGAGACAATAAAGCTTGAAAAAAAAAAATCCAGAGTTGTGTTTCAACATGGAGTCGAGTTACATCTAAAAAAAATACCCCAAAAAGCAACAACAACAAAAAATCTCTCAGTGAACACAAGCCCTTGTTCTTTCCCAGAGCAGGGTGGGACCGACCCGACCCGTCTCACCTCGCCGCCTCCAGGTGAAACCAGACAACTAAACCCGACAGGGTTTGAGGTTTAAGGAAACCCATACAATCCAACTGGTCCTGGAAAAACGGGAAGAGCTGAATGATCCCTGTGGGTCTCTTTGTTAAAGCGCTTCCAAGAGGCTCTGTTACAGAAAAAATACCTGAAAAGTGTTTGGGTGGCACATATTGGTCAGTCAGACATTTGAAGCGCCTCCCTTCTTCCTTTGTTAGGGGAAGGCAAAACAAAAGAACAATAAACGAAAAGACATTAACGGAACAGAAACAGCAGAGGACACTAAAATTTCCCAGAGTATCAGCTAACGCTTTGCCAAGCACCAACGTAAAGGTATACATTAAAGTACGAGGCACGGAGAGGAGTAAGAGTTCTGTGAATGAGGTACAGCACTTGGGCTCGGCTCACAGACGGGTGAAAAACTAAAGGAAAAAAAAAACCTAAAACACTGAACCCCTGCAGGGAGGAGAGGCAGGGGCTCGGTCAGGCCATCCGGGCTGGCTCCTCCCTGAAAATCAAGGGAAGCTTTTCACCTTTATGGCAGCACATGAGGCCTCAGGATGGTCTGATGAGGATGGAAAAGGTCCTCACCGCAGGGGCTTCAGGAGAGTTTCAAGAGAGTTGTTTAAAGAAGCTGAATTGGAAACAGTAAGTGACCTTGGCATGAACCATCTGTCCATGGGCTTTTGGAAATGATGGATTTGGATAAGCTGGAAAATCTTACTGAAACCAGCTGGTAGACGAGCACACAGGCCACAGTCCTGCAGGTTTTAGATGTTTCCTGCTTCAACACGCCGGACTTTAATTAATGGGTAATAGTGTAGAGCTTGACATCAAGCTGTTGGATCCGGTGTGTTGAAGCAGAAAAGCATCTAAAACCTGCAGGAGTCACCTCCAGCTGCTGAAGGTGACCAGTCCAACCCAACGTGAACCGCCACAAACACATCATCTGACATGATGGTTTATCTCCTGACTGTGGATATTACAATAATCCAGATGCTTTTCAGGGTTGAAATCTGGTCTCGACCCTTTAGTCCGTCACCCGTCTGCTCCAAACATGGATAAACGTAGAGTAGGTAGTTCAGTCTGCGCCACTTTCGGAAGTTTGCTGCCCAACCTGTTGGGTCAGTCCTGAGACATTTACAGTACTGAAGGCTACTGTTGCATGCCTGCATCAGATACAGCAGCATTTCCAATGCAATCGTAGTACAGTGGAAACATGTGCACTACAATTAAAACAGTCTGTTGGGAGGAAAAAGGAAGCCAGAGAGCCACTTCGTGTGCAGATCACTGCTCTGGTTCTGTACGTTGGAGAGATTCCTCACACTTTGAGGTTCTCAGGTATCTACTGAGGTTTGAGGGTTGTTAAAACTGAGATGAAATGGAGGCTTTTTTGGGGGGTTTTTGGACAGGTGGAGCTGTTAACCACAGAGCTACAAACAGTCAAACTGAACCCAAGAAAAATCAGACAAGAAATAAACATACGTCTCAAATGGCATGCACCTCAGTCGATCAGATCAGGCTGAAAATGGGACTTTCAAACTAGCTCAGCTTAATATACAGAGAAAGCTGAATGTCCAATAAAAAGTTCCTCAGATTATTCAGGGATTAGTGTAAATTATTCACACATACTGTTTGGCTTCGGAAGAATGTCCCCTCACAGGGGAATTCAGTCTAAGTGCTGCTGCCCACATTTGCATTAAATGCCAATTACATCATCGTCTCTGTACATACAGGTCATGCTTTACATGCATCATATGAAAGAAGCTAACAAAGATTTACAGGAGGATTTTTTTCCTCCTGCTAAAAGGAATGAGCTCAACATTAACGTCTTTATTAAAACTAATAATAAGAAGTGCTTTCCGATCAGCACCGAGGCTTTGATCCTGTTTTAACTAGCAGATCAGTGCATTGTCTTACGCTGGTCCAACTCTGTCTGCACAGCAACCTTTTAGACACTTGTAATGCTCAGCATTGTCAAAGTGTTGGACGCATTTCATGCAAGACGACCCCACGGACAACAACCTTGGTCCAGGGGTCTTTCACAAAACTTTTTAAGGATTTCCAATAACCACAAAGAAGAATCTCGATTGCCACAGGAATTAAATAAGTCTAATTCTAATTAGATTGTGACCAATTAATAGTAATACATACTGTGGGTTGAAGCCTCAACATTAATCGTGTTGAACTTTTCGGTTCAACCGCCCAACATCAGCCCAAAAAAGTGGTGCATGCCATTTTTAAAAAACAAAAAAACAAAATCAAATAAATAAAATGCACAATACATTTCATAAAAGAGTGAATCATCATTTCATCTGAGCAGAGATTTACAATTCTCATGTTAAAATCTCACAGACTGGGTGAGCACCAGGCAGTGTTCGGAGCCAAGAGCAACATTTAGAGGCAAGGAGGGGGTCATGGGGGGAGGGAGGGGGATAAGACGACACGCCACAAAACTCAACGTGTTCAAGGTGACAAACTTCCTTCTGTTTTCTCTCTTTCTTTCTTTTTTTTTTGTCTTTTTAGCGCTGAGGTCAATGAGAGGGGAAACAAAGAGTCGTTTGGGTCCAAACTGCAGCTTCCTCAAAGTCTTCAGTCACTAAAGCTTTTTGATTTCATCCGTCTACCCTCTTCTTCTCCTTCTTCGCTCACTGTTCCCCGAGAAGAGCTAAACTACATGCACAACCTCAAACTTTTATCCCTCTTGTTTTTATCCACTTAACTTTTCAAAAGTGCTATTTTATTTCAGCGCCGTGAGTTAGATTCCCCAACTTCAGTGTTTTCTGTTGTTTTTCATGATTTTTTTTCCTTGTTTTTGTTTGTTTTGTTTTTTTGCTATGGCACTGCCATAATAAATCATGTGGCCACACCATGGACAAAGGATTAGTGAGAGAAGTGTCTTGTCCTCTCTGTCTGTTATAGGTCCAACAAGAAATTGTCATATTTGTTACCCACATCATCTGTCTCAGTTACCCTGAGTTAAAAATGAGGAGAGGAAAAAAAGAAGAAGCAAAAACACCCAGAATCATGAATTGGCTTTTACATAGTCATAATAACTTAAAATATATTAAAATCTGCCTCTCCCTCACCTTTCAGCTAACCCACCCCACTGCATATTACCCACCCACCACCCCATAATGAACAACCCTCAATAAATGCACATTGTTTCATACATAACTGCCTTTAAAATCATCTAATGGTCTAAAAGTTTGAGGGAGAGAAATTTATTTTTAAACTCATTGGCTAAGCCGCTCCTGCTTAGCATCAATTAAAAAAGAAAACCACAAAAACCCATAAGCAATATGTTGTCAGTAGCTAAGACAAGCTAAAGTTTGTTAGCCTGGGCTAGCTAAAGCCTTAATAGGAGCTAAATAATGAACTGGATAGCAGCACAGTTTCACATTCTGATCCTAAAAGGCCATCATCCAGTAAAGATTTCCACGAGGGGGTTGAGCTCACTTTGGTCACCGTTTGGATGGCAACCTGCATGTGGCTCTGCCTTTCCAGGATCAGCAGTGACAGACTGATGGAGGTCCATGAGGTAGCATCCTGCCTTAAAAACAGCTGATCCATAATCAGAGTACCCTTCGAGTTGTCCCTTGGCAAAAAAACCCCAAAAAACAAACAAAACAAAACAAAAGAAAAAACAAGAGGGTGCATTCAGAGCGTCCTGCATCTGAATATGAATCAGCATATGCAGGCAATGTGCACCTCTGACCCATTGCAAGGTTGCATCTGGGCTTCAGAAACAGACCATAATAAGTGCATGATGCAGGGGCAACAATGCCGAGGTAACCTGGTCTGCAAGCACCAGACCCAAAGTGTAGTGCAAAAGAAAGCAAAACAAATCAAATGAAAAGATAGAGGAGAAGTTGATTATAGGAGTCAGTAGTGTCCACGAAACTCACAAACATGCATCCCTGAATGACTTTTATGTCTTCTTGCGATCAGAAGAGGACGGGTTAATCTTGCTTTCGTCCACACAGAGATTAGTAGAGTATTTTTAAGGAGGAAAGAAAAGGTTTGCAGTTAAAGCATCATGGCTACCTGGCAATAAGAGATGGGTTTGATTCAGAACCCTTGTGAGGAATATCAATGACATGATTACACCTTATTGTTGGCTTTAAATGGAATAGACAGTTCACTTACCAATTTTCCAGCTATTATTCCGTGAGAAAGGGCAAGGTAATAGGACTAATTTGTCAGTTTTTGAAATTTTCAAACCATCCCCTCAATTTTTAACCCCCCCAAAATATCCAATTCATCCGAAGCCCAAACTGCATTTAGAAGCAGCAACGGATCAGAGCATCAAGTTCAGAAAAAATGGGAGTTTGGGGTTTTGGGCAGGGGATTATCAGCATGCTTATGGAAATTTCATTAATTGTCATTCAACTTCTGTCTTTATCGTTGCATTTGTTAAGCCCCTGGATATAAAAGCTAAACAAATGCTCGCTCAGCGTTTCTCAAACCACGCTGCTTATAAACTGTCCGATTGGTTGTTTCTCTCCAGTTTGTTTTTAAGAATCTTCCTCATTTATCCCTGCGTTTGTGCTCACCCAGATACTGCAAAGTAGATTGGCACAAATAAAGCCCCATCCATTTTAAAGTTAAGTCACGTGACTGAGGTTTACATGTGTAAGTAGTTTAGTCGATTGGTTTGAAATCATCATCAGTCTCCTCTTTTACATTGTCCTTGAGCTCAGCAGTTGCTAGCGGCAGGCCGTCGTCTCGCGGGGTTGTGTTGGGCGTGTTCTCCGTCTCTGCGGGAAAATCCTGACCTCCCGCTTCCATCTTCATCATTAGCTTGAGCTTTTTCTTTGGGGGGTTCTTCAAGGTTCCCATGCGCTCCTTAACCTTGTACTCAAGGGTGCTGTGTGGGATCCCGTACATGTTCTGTGCCTTAGACACGCTCATCTTCCCACTCATCACCACTGCTATGGCTTCCTCCAGAATCTCACTGTTGTACTGCCGATAACGGCCCCTCTTCTTCCTCGGTTGCTTGGAGCTTGGGTCCCCTTCTACGTCGGAGATGGAGTACGCTGGCCCGGAAGAGGAGTGCTCCAAGTCAGAGCTCCAGTAGTCGGCTGCCCCGTCCAGAAGGCTTCCAAGACTTCCTCCTCGGCGGTTCTGCTTCGGCAGGATGGCTCTCAGCTTCCGGCTCAGAGTGTTCTCCCCATGACCACCTCCCCCTACCCCCATGGCACCATAACCATACAGCTCAGACGCATGGGAATCCCAGGAAAGATCCATTCCCCGGACCTGGGGGATCTTCAGGTCAACAGGTGGCGAGTGGCCCTGCTCTCTCTTCCCCTCGCTGTGATGGTGTTGGGCCTTTGAGACCTGATTGTGGCTGTGATGTTGGAGGGAACTCTTAAAGGAGAAGGCGCCATGGTGGTTATGGTGGTGATTCTCCAGGAATGTAGGCAGGTCTTTGAGGTCACTCAGAGCTCCACTGGCCTGCTTCAGCTTCATCAGGCTTTCAAGCTGGGCCTTGGTTCCCCAAAAAGAGGAAGAGCCCTTCTGGCTAAGCAGGGACTGGGACTGCCCATGATTCAGCAAGCCAGATGACTCTAGACTAGCCAACGAAAGAGCTGTCGGCTGGCTCAGAAGGCGGTGCTTTTGGCTGAGGAGCTCTTCCTTGATGCGCAGCGAGCGAGCCATCGGGGGCTTGAAGGAGTTGACATAGTTCTCCCTTAGTCCATCCTGCAAACTTCTCTGCAGCAGGCCGTCGTCGTCCTCCACCTCTGACAGGGTTTGTTCTGCTTTCAGCAAACGTCTGGATGGAGAAGAAAAAACAAGACAATGAGATTTTTCAGATTAAGGTGAGCTGCTATTTACACAACTAGTTACATATTCACATTTTCCAAATCTCCAGTTATTTCTGCTACTATTTACCTCCTATCCTCCCAAACCAACTCCAGCTTCTTGGCTTCATTCTAGCCATAGAGGAGCATTTTTTTCTTCTTTTCAGACACATAGAACTTTCTGCTCACTTGTTGATCTTTGGCTGCTCCTGATTGGACATTACCCTCAATTTATGCTCTCTGATTGGTGGAAAGTTGGACAGGAAGTGGCTTCATCATCATTTTCAGGGACCTCATTTATCAACCGTACGTAGAAACAGTCTTAAATTTCATCCTACAACAAAAGAAACTGATTTATCAACCATGCGGAGGCCAGTCTTCGCACGGTGGTCAGTAATCAGCTGTTGATAAATCCCACATGTTCTAAATCGCCTGCTTGTGCCCGAGCATGGTCATTTACATCCAGGAACACCCTCATTTAACCAGATATAGAGACAACACGTCCCTTTAGAAGTCACGCAGAAATCGCTTGTGCTTCTCCTCGGAGTGGGGGAGAGAAAGAAAGAAGGAATTTCTGCTGAAGATCTCTGTGTAAAAAAAGTGAAACTAACACAGAATAAATAAGCGCTGCAGAGAGAAATGAGAGCGGTAACTGATTCTGGATTAAGGGGACATCGTTGTCATTTTTAAAAAAAAGAAATAAATTGTCTTATCCCCCCATTTAACGATTTAAATAGAATTAAAAAATATATAAATCTTTTAAAACCCGCAGCACAGACGAACAGAACCAAGAGAACTTCATCCTTAATGTCTATAGGTAACTATAAATCTGAGCTGACTAAAATCACCTGTGGAGTTCCCCAAGGCTCCATCCTGGGGCCACTG
>JBBBVU010000004.1:1401805-1413641 GCA_037177055.1 Atherinosoma microstoma
AGCACTGCTAAGTTCGCTGAAATGTTGATGGACTGGTGAGTTTGATTCGTTTTCTTAGTCTTAGACTAAACTTTAGGCCTATTTTAGAGCCTCCTGTCTTCGTGTCGTCTTCACCCTGCATGATCATGTTGGTGGCCTGAACCAAAACATGGCTATGCCTATTAGACTAGCTCCACTGATCAGTGTGTCTCTTATATTTATTTCCGTTATGATAATGAGCTCGGCGTTCGGCAAAACTCGGAAAGCCAAAATCAAAACAACATGCCCAACCGCCCGCGCTCAAACAGCGGTGATTTCATCCTCGATTAGCAACGTTATCGAGTAGATAACGTATGTGGACTACTCTAGAGCGGTTCTACGTGTCGATTTGGTAATGATAGAAATATCAAAAGTTTTGAGACCACTTTGACTCGTGCAGCTTTAAAGGAACTGTTCAGATCAGCTGATGCAACTTTTTCCAATTCAGATTTGATCTATTTGTGTATTTTTGGGCCCAATTTGTTAATAAAACAGATGAATAAAAAGGATCATACAGATGAAAAAAAGATCCCAAACATGGGTTATTATGTGGTACAAAAAGAAAATTAAATCATATTTAAAAGTCATTACAGGCTCAGATAGTTCATGGTTAAACTAAACCACAGACCTCAAGATGTAGGAAGTCTTTACCATACTGAAATATAACAGTTGAGATGTGGAAAATCAAACTAAAGAAAGAAATGGAAATGGTTGTGTCCTGTGGTTTCTGTATGTTTGATCTGAAAGCAAACTGACTTCAGATGAAATTGCGTTTTTTCCTTTTGTTTTCTTTCATTTAGCTCTGTGAATATTGGCTCTTAGAGCCTCGCTGGGTCAAACCATCACTTCTGATATTATTCCCATAAAAAGTCTTTTAAAAGTCTGTTAATTCTTCTGATTTAAGAGGTGAGACCTGACGACTCCGACTCTGTATGAAATACTTTAACATGAAAAATAAAAAAGGCTGTGAATAATTAAAAGTCTGTGATTTGACTGAATAAAAATGGATCAATGTCTGGGTTTCGGCTTCTTTCTGCCTCATGCACAAGAACAACACGCTGACATGTGAACTCTCCACACAAAGCCAGAAGATGAAATAATGATGAACATCTCCACATTCTCCACTCATAAAAGAAAGTAATTACATTTTTATTAATTTCTCTTTTCGGACCTTTTGAACCAACTCTGCTGACATTAAAAAATATACAATCTTCTCTCCTTCTCTGTGAAAAGGGCAAGAGTCTCTTATTTCTATGGCTAACACATGTTCTTCTTCGCATGACTGTAAACATCTTTTATTGACGCCACAAGGTCACAAAAACTGACTGGAAAAAAGTGACAGAAAATGAATGTGACAGAGAGAAAGAATGAAATCAGAGGTGAACATTGTGATGCTTTACTAGCCGAGCTCCATTTTCCTGATTCACAATCCTCTCTTCGAAATCTTTTCAAGCAGAGGAAAAAATTTGCCAGAAATTAAATTAAAAGAATCATATATGTTGGGCTGGAGGAGGTGTGAGGGGAGGACAATATAAAGGAAAAAGGTTTTAACCTTTTTTTTTTTTTTTTTTAAAGATTCAGACGGCTTCATATCTGGCCTTGGATGTAGAGCCCTTGGTTGATATTGTTACTAAAACTGCTGCAGCTTCAAGCTGCATAAAGTCAGAGCAGAGCTCAGAAGTCACGCAGCATCACATGTTCCAAATAACCAGAAAATACTTGCTTGTAGTACCGGGTCAGAACCTCTTTTTACTTCAGAACAGCTTTACGCCTGGGTGTGATAGATTCAACAAGGTGTTGGTAACAATTCTCAGTGGAACCAGTGCTTATTGGCCTTCCTGTTGCCTGTTTTCTCTTCTTCAGACCATTCTCTGTAAATCCTAGAGATGGTTTTGGGTGAAAATCCCAGTAAATTCTCAGACCAACAACCATGCCACGTTCAAAGTCTCTCAAATCCCCTTTCTTCCTCATCCTGATGCTCAGTCTGACCTTCAGCAAGTCATCTCCACCACGTCCACATGACTAAATGTGTTGAGTTGCTGCCATGTGATTGGCTGGTTAGATATTTGTGTTAATAGGAAGTAGATCAGGTGGAGCTGATACAGTGGAGGTGAGTGTGTATTAATTAACTATGAAGCAGTGAACAGGAGAAGATCAGAACTTGTTCCTCTGCAGAGTCGGCTCAGCAGCCAGCAAACAGCCTCAAGCAACTTTTTCCGCTTAATGACAGAAAATAATTACAGCTTTTGTAATTAGCTTTAATGGATGATGATGATTAGCATTGAGGAGATAATTGTGTCCATGGAGCAGCGCAGGCAGGAACAGCTGATCTGTAAGCTGAGATCTTCTTTCCTCTGGTCTATGTTCAATCCTGCAGCCTCACTCAGCTTCAACAGAACTTTCCTCCTCTTCCTCAGATGTTCAGTATAAATCTTTCCACATTTTCCCAAGTCTGGGAATTAAGAGCTGTAGAGATGATGGGTTACTTTACGTGACTGAATATACAGCCTGATTTATGCTGCTTTTTTTTTTTTTCACCGTTTGCATTGTTGTCAGAAAAAGTGCAGAACACCATCAGATGCCTACATTTCTTCGTCTCTGATCAGCAGGGCTAAAAATGATTCCTCAAATAACTCGATTATAAAAGATCCCAGATGTAAATCATCTGTTTCAATGCTTCATTTAATGAACGCAAATATGTAAAAAAAGTACGTCTTAATCCGATGAAATAATCCATAGCGTACTCCGTTACGTGCATCATTGTTTGCTGCATTCTCACATTTGACTGACGTGATAGAATCTGGGGGAAAAGGCAATTTTAAAATCCTTATGTTACTGGCAGGTTTCCACGGAGACTGCTGAAGGTTGTCATCTATCTGCAGATGGGAAGAGGTTGACTTCAGGGCCCGGAGGCTCTGTGCAGGGTGTGCTTGCTGTGTTTCAGCTCTGAGGGGGAAGTTCTGTCAGAGTGGCATCACATGCTCCATGTCCATGTAAGCATCAAAGATCTGTAAAATCGGAGCTCTTTGTCTGCTTCATTATCTCCGTATGCAAAGTCCAATCATCCACTTAGGATTGCTTTTAAGTCCTGTGCAGAGGGGATGTGGAGATTTGATGATCTAAATAACGTTTTATTCTAAGAGAGAAAAAACATAAAGCTTCTATTGTTTAAAAGAAAAACACCACACCAGGAATGGGAAGCATCCGGATGAGAACAAACACGGGTGACATCTAATCTTGTTATCGGAGCTGAAATCAGCCATGTGTGCTGCAGCGTTCATAACTGCAGCCTCATTACGTCCCATCAGCAGCTAACAGGACATCACTGGGATCCGGGTCATCCCACTTCACAACCAGGGATCTGAATTAAGGAATCAGTGTCTAAAATAAAAGAAGAAACAGCAGATCTGAGAGGGAAGTCTTCCAGATTTACAGCCTGGAACTGGAAAATATTTTGTTTTAATGAAATTTCATGACTCACTTATAATAAAACTTATAATAAAAACTGATTTGATGGAGTTGGCTCCACTTGAACTGCAGAGTCTGTCCAACATTTCTCCCACCCCTCAGTTAAAACTCATCACACTCCTCCTCAGAGTTCAGGAAGCAGCTGGGACTCTACGGTCCACAACTTCACATCTCACAACAGACTTTTCCCAGAATTTTCTGCTCACAAGCTTTTTGACTCTGAAATGATGCTTGAAATTTTCATTTTACACTGGATGTCCCTTCCAAATAACTAATTAAATATCTGGAACTGCAACAAGGAAATGGATTTTCACCACATAACCCAATCCCAGCATCTTTCCTCACACGTTTATCCTCCCAACAGACCAAACGCTTGTGTCTCTGCCGTTTCCAGGGAAACAGAACTTCCCATTAAGTCAGATTTTGTCTGTTGAGACTGAACTAAATGAGCTGCTTTCTCCCTCCATTACACACTGAAACGCTGAGGGAGGAAAGGGAAAGAGGTCCTGAGCAAACGTTAAACCAAGAACTGGATTTCGGATCAGATCTATAGGTCAGATGATTATCCCAAGATCAGTTTCAGAGGTCACTAATGAGTAATAATGTTGGATTTTGTGTATCCTGCAGCATCATCTGATCCTAGATCCCGGTCTACCTGACAAACTCCATCCTCCCCCGGGACGGCGGGGTGGAGTTTCTTTTTTTTTTTTTTTTTTTGTTAAAGCCTTTAATGCCCGTGATTAAAGCCAGTGGCGAAGTTCGAGCAGAGGGGACAGATGTGGGACATCAGATGCGTTCATCTCTAATCTCTACTTCATGGATCTTACTCCAGCTGTCCGAAAAATTCCAAAGAATTTAAAAAAGCACTTTGAAATCATTCACTTCTGTTAAGGATGAAGCAAAAACTGGAGGACACACACACATATTCACCGACTTTGCAGACTCTTGTGTCCAGGGCTCTAAATGAACACCCACCACCTTGGACGGTGGAAATGGGGAAGCTGGTTACAGGAGAAAGAAAGGATGGAGAGGAGGTGAAAGTCCTTCACAGCTGACAAGCAGATACTACTACTACAAGAATGTTTATTGCAAGACTATAATATACAAAAACAATTGTATAATACTGTATACTAGGACTGGGTATCACCACTAATATCCTGAATCGACTCAATTTCAATTTTCGGAGGAGCTCGCGGTCTTAGCGTTAGCTGCTAATGTGGGAACCCAAGGTCCTCTTTTTTTCCTGTAACTACCAGAAACGTTTATTTAAAGTTCTGTAAGTAATGATGCATCATCCCAGATCTCCATCTTCATCAGTAAATGAATGAATAATTATTCTCCAACTTGACTTCATATCTGAACAGAAACATGACTTTTAGTAAAAACCCAGTGAAAAACAAACTCTACTTTTAATTTTCCCTGAGCCTGGCGTGTGCTGTACGTCATCAGTTCTTTATTCCATCCTGAATATTCAACAATCAACATCAGATGTTCAGATTTCAGAAACATTCAGAGCACAAACACCAGATTCTTCCAGCCCAACCCAGAGCCATTGTTCAGCACGAACGCCTCAGAGTCACCGAGACCACCAGCGGACCACCAGGACGCCTTCCCGCCTCTGTTTGCACACAGTAACCCCTTCTGTCTTCTTACTGTTAGTTTGACCTCCATAGATAAACAAATAAATTAATAAAATCAGCTGTGGTTTTTTTTTTTTACTTTCTCCAAATGACCTCCACTTCCAGGCCACGAGGGGAAATTCCGCGTGACATTTAAGAGTTGGAAAAGACAAAAGAAAACACACACACACACACTTCACACGCCTTATGTGTTTACTGAGGTTTTTTTTCCACAACATTGCAACATAATACAGAAGAAGAAGAAGACGTGCACGTCATGTTCACACACAAACTGTGAAACTTTCCTCTGACATCAAAGTTTCCACATCAGGTTTCATCTCCTGGATTTTTCCCCATCATCTAGGTATGTTTTGAGGTTTTGTGTGTGACCCCTCAGAGCCACCGTACACACCGACTTCAGAAGCAGAATATTTATTGAACCCAGAGGGAAGTTTTTTATAAACCAAAGTATGATCTGGAAACAGAGTGCCGGTGTTTCCAGGATGAAACCCTTTCTAAGAAAGCGTATGTAGAATACCGATCTCTCTGGATCACAGACCTCTTCCTGACGTTTGCTTCGAATATTCCCAGCAGGAGATTAAACTGGACCGTCGACATCTACAGAAAGATTTCATCCACGAATAACAAACAGATTTTCTTTTGTTTGTTTGGTTCATAAAATGTCTGAAAATACTGACAAGAGAAGATGAAGAACTGCTGGTTTTATTCAGCCAGTTTCTTCAGGATCTAGGATGTAAAACACGAAACATCTTAGAAATGACTCCAGCTCTTTAAAGAAATATTTTCAACATGTCTTTTTTATTTCTACATTTTTGTCACGTTTCACTTTAATCCTCCTGATCTGCATCTGCGACTTTGAACCCTTTAATGCCGTGTCCATGTATTATATTTGATACATACAGTTTCTGAAACCTTTTGCTTCACTTTATGGTAAAAACTTGTCTCAAAACCTTGTTGTACACAATCTGATGCTTGTCTTCTGCCACCTAGTGGAAACGATAATCATACAATAATGTACTATAATAATTTTGACATAGACGATAAACGGTCAATATACAAAATTGTTTTTGTTAATGGTTTTCTAAAATTTAGTTAAAATGCCAAATAAACACTTTAGATTTAAAAAAATAAATTAAAAATTTCTCCCCATTTTTTCTTGGATTGGGCTTTAAATGGTTACATTTTAATTTTCCTGTTTTTAAGATTATTATTATTATTATTATTATTATTATTATTATTATTATTATTATAGTAGTTGTAAACTTGCTGGAGCCATAATTACCTTTTACAATGAATACTATATCAGTCCATTAAACACAGTATAATGGTAAACTTAATATATTAATTTAATGAATTATTTTTTTTTATAAATAACTCAAACTAACAGGTTTCTTCAGAGACTTAAATGGAGTTTAAAAAAAACAAAAACATTTTTAAGTTATAACAAATAAATCATAATGAAAGAATCCGGTCAGTGAATGAAAATGTTAATTTAGCTCTAATACTAATAAAAGGAATAAAAGCGAGGAGTAAATATGAGGTGAAGCTGAGTGTTTGGAAGGATGCTCCGTTAGTTTCTGCACATTTGAAGCGTCTCCGCTCCACAGACGTTCGAATATTTCTGTAACAGCTCCTGCAGCTTAGAAGTAAATAATAATTCTCATCATGTCTTCATATATTAGAAAAGGTCTTTAAAGCTCAGAGGATGTGATGGAGCGGCAACAGAAACCACACCCCCCCACTGGGATGCCTCCGCCCCCCTCTCTCCATAAACTCACAGTGCCAGCTTTAACGGAGGCCTCACGCTGACTGAATGATTGACTAAGCCTGTATTTATGGATGACTGTGTGTGTCTGTGTGTGTGTAATAAATAACAACCCTGTCTCTCCGACAAAAAGAGATAAGAGCCAAACCAGAGAGGTGATTACAGCGTTAAATTAAAAAATAGGAGAAAGGAATAAAGCAAAGCCATTAAATGGAAACGGATCTCATCGTCCACCTCAGACGGTTTTACTTTTCCCTTCAAACCCGGTGTCCTGAGTGGGCTCAGTTCGCTACAGGGGCAGCAAGCCACCATGAAGAGCTGCTGTCTGACTTAAACACCATCCTGTCACTCACTCAGCCATTTCCAGTCAGCTGATTGGCTTATTCTAGCATCCTGCATTTACATTGGCTCATCATCTGATGTTTATAATTGTTTGTTTTCATTTTATCTTTGTAATACAATCTGAAACACCCGGGATCAGCTGTATAAATAAAGGTTAAACGAAGTGTAATTCCAAACCTTCCTTCTTCTCATAGAGAAGACAGAAACACAACGAAGCCCAGTTTGTTCTGACAGAGAAACAAATGGCGTTCAGTTCAGTTTTTTTAACAATAGTCAATTAAAACCTGAGAAACAAAGTCATAAAGAGAAATTCTGACACCTCATTCACAGGAAGTTGCCGTTCCTGAGCGGCTTTAGCAGTCGTCTGGCAACTGGAAAGTCGGTGGATTGATTCCAGGCTTCCCCTGACTACATGTGGAAGAGTCCTTGGGCAAGACGCTGAACCCCACGCTGCCTCCCGATGTGCCTATCGAGGTAAGAATGTTTGTGATAGGTTAAAGCATTTTCACTGTGGAGATGGGATTTCTGGCTCTTTGAAGGGAGCTGAATCTTGAGAAGAAGTTCCTTTTTTTTTTTTTTTTTTAGAATTAAGTCAGGTGTAAGGGAAATAATCACTGGTATTAATTATAAGGTAAGATTTAGATCAGAATAATTCCAATTTACACACCCCATCAATACATTCCCTGTTGGGGGGAATTATTCTAAAATATTGGTTATAATTTCATTTTGCTTGTGTTTCCATAGTCACCAGTCCATAACGTGGCTCCATATCCCCACGCTTTCATAGCGAGATCACTATTTTGGATTTCCTCTCACCAAAAAAAACTTTATGGCACAACAAAAACTAATCAGGTTGCAGTTAAGTTCCATGTTCAACAATTTTACTCCAAAGTTTTCAGCACAAGAGCATTCTAGTGATGCAAAAAACTCACAATACATAAGAATGATAAATAAAAAAATATAAAATCTACTATACAAGATTTTTTAAAAAGATCCCAAAAATACAGGAAAAATAGAAATAAAGAAAGAATAAACCTGAGGGACATCAGTGTACGTTATAGTAAATGTTTTGGATAGAACTCACTTTGTTTCCGATCAATACTTTCTGTCCATACATGCATACATGGATGGAGCGTGTTGGACATCAGACTCCCATGAACACACACATGTCTCGGGGGAAGGCAGCATGGAGAATTCGCAATTTAAAAAAAAAAGTAGGACTCACAACTGCCACTCAGTTCTCATCGTTCTGTTGTCACGAGATACTTTGGTTTGAAAAGGTCGAGCGTGGACCAAAAACTACTGGTTCCTGAAGATGATGAAGCTAAAGTCTTCACCGGAAGCAGCGACATCAACAACCTGCTGCATCACCTCGGCTGCAAACAAGAACATCCTCAGGTAAAACCCAGAAAGATGGAGGACACTGAAGTCCTAGGTGGACCAAGATAACCAACAGCATCACAATCCACACAGCCGTAGACCTGCTTTCAGGCAAAGATCAAGACATTAAAATGGAACAGGTACAATTTCCAAGACGATGGAATAGTGTGTTCTTCTTTCAGGCAGTGGAAAATGCGGTTAACACCCAGTTATGACTGGGAATTTATTTGAAAACGACCCTGATAAATAGTTTTGGTCCAGCTGTAGTCTGCATGAGGGGAGGTGAACCAGGTTGCAGAACTCCGGATCTGAGTCTGGCTTTTCCTCCGGCTGACTCGCTGCATGTGAAGCTCTGCAGAGTTTAAGTGAATGTTTATCTGCTGTAATGTTTTTGGCACAGAAAGCTTTCATTGGATAACCCCATAAACAGATTAGACTCCTCAACTGCAGTTTGATACGATTACTCTGAAACAGCAGTTTGTTACTCAGTAATTACCAACCTCCGAACCCAGACACACACACACACACACACGCACACACACACACACACACACACACACACACCTCTGCAGAAACTTAAATCTTATTTTATACATTCAGTTTTTCATTATTACTGAACTGAATTAAAAACCAGCTGCAGCTTCTTTCTTTTTTTCTTTTTCTGAGGCCGAGCCTGTTAGGAGTCAGACAACGACAGAGGTGAAGGTCAGCGCAGCTTTTCTTGTTAACACTCGCTTCTCAACATAAATAAAATAACAAGTGGAGGTGCAATGAAGATGAAGATGCAGATGTCACGGCTTCACAGCTCAAGTCCCCGTGTTGTGGGCTGCAGGACTCCAATGAAACCAACAATGGACTTTATTATAAAGATTCAGAAATTAACTCACCGGATGATTTGTGGAGACAAAGTCAGAGCAACAAGCAAACTTTTAACATGAAATAATTCCCCTTTTCAGATCTGAAAAAACTCTGAACTTTACAGAGTTTGGGTCAAATATGAAGATATTTTCCAAAATAGAAACAAAGAAGGAGTCTGGTCAGAACCGAGACCTGTTCTCTGTTGGCACAACATCATGTCTGCTTTCACAGTTATTACAGGACACAAGCAATGCCAGCTCACGTGCACATGAGAATGAGGGGTGATAAATGTTGCCTCTCTGACCGTCACTTTACACCCGGAAAGCGGCAGAAGCTGAAGCTCCGTGACAGAGAGGAGGAAATGTTCTGCAGCTTCATTGTCATCTTCATCTCAGACTTTATCTCAGCGGAGCAGCAATCTGAACTCAACAGGAGGGAGAAGTCCAGAAAACATGAGCCAAAACCAGCTCTGGAGAGACTGAAACATCACCTCTTTGCTGCAGAAACACACACATGCGCAACAAGTCGCATCCAACGTGGTTACCACGGCGCCACCGCGAGCTCATGCAAAGTTTTTTTTTTTACTTTCAGTTCAGACCACGCACAAGAGAAAACATCTTAGTTCAGTGGAGATACGATCAGACAACAGATCAGCCTCAATTCAGAAAGAAATTTACACCAACACACACACACACACTCACACACACACACACACACACACACACACACACACACACACACACACACACACACACGCTCACACCCCAACAGAAATTTTTATATATGAACATGCACTTTTAACTTAATACCAGTGGCAGATGAATGGCCCCCATAATGGCAATTTGATGGTGTGATAATTGAACAAACACAAGAATTATTTGCACCTTGCGTCAGCGAACGATGTTTGTGTAAGCATTGCTTTGTGTGTGTGTGTGTTAGTATTGGCCTTTGTGGCCCATTAATTGAGTCATAACTCAGATATTTGCTGTTTTCTGCGGCTGAACGTGTGTGTTCTAGATACTGTGTGTGTGTGTGTGTGAGAAAGAGAGTGAGGGATAGCCCGAGGTGATTATTTGGTCTTGCACAGCAGTGAAACCCAGATGACATATTAATTTTAATGCTTTATTTTGACTTTGTTTCATGATGACATAAGTTTTTTTTCTGTTGTTGTTTTTTTAAAAAGCTCTTAATGACCATATCAGAGATTTTGATTTGTGTGTGTACATTTCAGCTGCTTTCTGCAGGAACAAATCACATCTGTTAAGAGTTGATGTGTTTCTATGTGTTGCAGGCTGAAACTGGTCTCCACACAGTAACTACAATGTATCACGTGCATTTGTTTTTAATGAAGGTGCTACATATTTTAACAAGTAAAGGAGTTACTTTTGATTGTTACTTATGATTTAGCAGTTCAAGCTGCCCCACTTTTGTTTTGAATTAACTAGATACTGGACCATTCGTTATCGCTTCATGTAAAATGAGGGTCCTGTGTTGAGGTGTCTGCAGTTCATTCCTCAGCACATAAATTCTGAATTAGCTCATCTGAATCATGAATGCCACCAAACCTATGAGCAGTTTCTGAGCTGGTGCTGATAACAGTGTCATTTGAAGTGCAGCTGGCCTCGTGCTGCTTTCTGGATTAAAAACGTACAGAAAGACATCAGAAACTGTCATTATGTGCTGTTATCATTGCACATTCGTGGTTTCTGGGTTATTTGAAACACATGCGTTGAAACTCGGACTTCAGAGATGCTGTGAGGACAATGGAGACATCTGTTTGCCACTACCTAAAGCATATTTGGTATCAGTTAACATGCTGTTCCAACTCTGATTAATGGCCATGGTAAAAAGATTCTGGTGTTACAAAATCTTAATGAGTTATAGCATTTTCTTTAAGAATTGATCAGTGTCCTCATTTGGTTATGTGGGTGGGGTATTATTTAATTTCATATTGATCTGGGATGTCTGATTGAGAGCAGGGCTCCATCAGAGTTATAAGCTGGAGAGCTTTTTTATTTAGACTTGCTCGAAACAACTACATTTACATAATCCATTTTATAATGCTTTGTTTTGCTTCCACTGTCCTGTGGGTTTTATTTCTTCAGCAGAACTGTTTGAGGAAACGTCAGTATTTTATCACTAAAGAAAAGAGCATGATAACAAGCAGCGTGAATAATTCAAGGTCAGATTAGCTGAGCTTTGGCAGAGAAAAAACTTCAGAAGTGTCAGCACCCCTCTGTTTCAGGGAAAAATGACTTTGTGTTTTGAGCCAACAGTTTTTTTTTAATGTTTTATCTATCTATCTATCTATCTATCTATCTATCTATCTATCTATCTATCTATCTATCTATCTATCTATCTATCT
>JBBBVU010000004.1:1449340-1461279 GCA_037177055.1 Atherinosoma microstoma
ATAATGAAAAATCATGAATTATTAAAAGCTCCTTTGAAGAGAAATGTTTTTAGCTTGCTCTTAAAAAGTGACAAGTCACATATGGATCACAGTTCTGTTGGTAGTGAGTTCCACAGTTTAGGACCTGTCACTGAGAAGGAGTGATCACCCCATTTACCATATCTGGTGCGTGGGACCTTAAGCAGATTTTGACCTGCTGAGCAGGTGAGAAACGAATCAAGAACTAATGGGTAGTTACGAGGGAATGCCTTAGGTACGAATCAGAAACTAATGGGCAGTTAGCCTACTAGGGAATGCCTTGGTAATGAATCAGGAACTAATGTGTAGTTACTAGGGAATGCCTTAGGTAGGAATCAGAAACATCAGAAAGATGTGGTCGGATAGACCAAGATGGGGGCGCGGAAGTGTCTGTCAATTCTGCGTGATTAAAGTCCACTGCAACCACGTATAACGCCTCGGGTGTTTTACGCTAATAGACTACATGTCGACTCTCTGACCTTAAATCATCCCCAGACTGTCACTCTGCTCTGATAAAATTCTGATTAAGGTAACTTAAAGACAACATCTGTGTAGTAAATTCAGTAGAATTTACACAATCTCCCAGGTTAGAAGCTGCAGGATGTCTGCAGCATTTTCTTACATGGGTTCAGTGTTGCGGTGTCAGACATATACAGTAGGTGGTTGTATTTATATACTCTGACTTTTTGGCTTTTAAGTAAATATGCCCACTAACCTCTGTGGTTATTCTATGCTGATAATGATGTTGTCTTCTACACACGTTCTGTGTACTCAGAAAATAAGCGTTTCCTGTCAGGAGTAATAAGTCTCCCAACCACTGTCTCTGGGTATGTTAGTCTGGCTTTGAGAGCTTCAGTTTCATACGATGTTCATCTGCATTTTGCAAGTCTACTTTTGCTTGGACTACCACAAAAATCTGCTAATTTCCAGTGACATATAAACATGTAAAGTTTGTTATCTGTGTCCCTCCTACAACATTTCCTGGTCAGTATTTTGGCCTCACTATGGCACCTCAAAGACGCCCCCACCCCCACTGCAGACTCTTGTGATCTGAATCCTCACTCAAGGATCTCTAATAGGATAAATGAATTAAAAGGGATGTCAGCAAATATGATAAAACACAGTTAACTGTAGCAGCATTTAATTAAAGAGGGATTTCATGTCAGATTGGAGGGTAGTGGGCGTCGTGTCAGTGAGTCACAACAGCAAAAGTTGGTTTTAAATAAACCTGCAATTGCACACAGACAGATTGTATTTAGCAGAAGAAAAAAAAAGTGAAAACACTGAAGTCAGTAACTTTACGCACACATGTACACAGAGACCATCTGGTGGCCTGCTGAGACAGCATATCACACTACCTGAACCAGTATGAGCACTCTGAGAAAAACACAACCTTCTGACTGAGGTTCAACACCGAACAAAAGTCTGGCATGACACTGCGGGAGAGACATATGTTCTCCACAATTAGCAAAAAAACGGTTTAACTGGTTTGGCTGTGATGCGGTGAGATGCTTCCTCATGCAAGTTTTTTACAGCAGTATTGATATTTTTTTCTTTTTTACACACACGTATTAGGTTCACAAATAGATTAATCTCTGTTGGCTGTATGGAGTTGCTGTGATTTTTTTCTCCACATTGTTTATTTCACTTTAAAACTGATGCAAAACACATCCATATGAATATTCAGTGCAAATATTCAAACTGCAGCAATTCTGCAGTCCTTATCTTTGCCCCTGATGGTTTTCTACCAAAGATATCCCGGTCTCTTGGCCCACTACCCTCATATGTAAATCCTCAATCAGGGACCTGGGGGTAACCTTTGACTTTGCACTGACTTTAGACACGCATGTTAAATCACTGGTTAGCTCTTGTTTTTATCATTTAGAAAACATTGCTAAGCTAAATCCGGTTTTGTCACATTCTGAGCTGGAAATGATCATAGATGCTTTTACATCTTAATGCCTGGATTACTATAACTCTATATTCACTTGCCTCCATAAGAAATCACTGGAACGGCTTCAAGTTGAACAGAACGCTGCAAAATAGCCCCATGTCACCCCGTTGTTAACTCAGCTACACTGGCTGTAACATATAGAACTCTGCTTTATATCAGTGAACTTTTGCGGCCATATGTCCCAAGCAGATCCTTGAGGTCATGTGATCAGGGTCTGCTAGTTGTGCAGCATACCTGGTGAAAAACCAAAGGTGAAAAAGCTTTTGCAGCAGTGGCTCCTTCTCTCTGGAACTTCTGTCGTCTAGACCTGAGATCTGTGCACTGAGACTCAGTGATATCTTTTAAAAAGCAACTAAAAACATATTTTAAAACTTGCTTTTGTCCAAGCTTTTGTTTTTATGCTTTTCCCCCTCCATTTTGTTTCATTGTGATTTTTTTGGTTTTGAAAGGTGATATAAAAATATAAGTTTACCTACTTACTTCATAGATGTTGAGCTATGTAAGCTAATGTTTTGTTGAACAATCCTTTGAGGCAATCACTGCATTCAAGTGTTTTCTGTAAATCTCCATCAGACGTCTGCACCTGTTGACAGGTATTTTGCCCGACTGCTCATCAGTAAAGTGCTCTCATTGGTCCAGGACCATTTTTTTTTTGTTTTTTTTCAACTCAATTAAATCAAATTATAATTTAGCATATTTTTATATATTTTTACTTTTTTGGTCTCCAGTTATTTGAGTGACTATTGAGTTTTTGCTTTTTCTTTAATGAAAGGGTATGAATAATTTTACAGACGACTGTATATGTAAATTTGCCATGATGTAATGATATGAAGATCTCACAAACCAACATTTACTCACAAAGAGTGAAGAAGACATCATATTCTGATTCCATGGAAAATATTAGCTGAATTTGATTCTGATGGCAGCAACTTGTACTCAGGAAAGTTGAGACTGGATAAGAGAAGGCTGGAAAAGTAAAGAAACATCTGGAGGAGCAAGTTGCAGCTAATCAACCGCAACATGACTGCGTATATAAAAAGAGCATTTTACAGAGGTAGAGTCTCTTGGACGTAAGGCTTGACAGTCTACAGATGATGGCTCTATTTCAGAGTTATGTTCCTGAATTTAAAACTGTCGGGGCTTTGAATCTCTGTGAAAATCAGTATTTGATGCTGGGGATCTTGGGGCCCTCAGGCAGGACTGCATTAAAAGTAGACATGATTCTCTACTGGAATCTACTGCATAGAATCAGGAAGACTTCCAGAAATCTTTGTCTGTGAACACAGTTCCCCCTGAAATCCACAAATGCAGGTTAAAGCTCTATGATGCAAAGAATAAGCCAGATGTGAACAGGATCCAGAAACACCGCCATCTTCTCTGGACCAAAGTTCATGAGGCATGAAGTGGGAAACAGAACAGTTGTCCAGTTTTTTTTGTCAAAAACTCCCACTGAGCCAGGTTCTCTTCGTGTGAACATGGTAGCGTCTATGGAACTGACAGCTTCCACATCTGGAAAGATTTTAGAACAACATCTGCTCCCATCCAGACAACGTATTGCAGATTTCAGCAAGACAATGCAAAACCACATACTGCAAATGCCAGCAAGACCAGGACTGTTGAGCAACTGAAATCCTCCATCAGACCAGAACCTGGAACAACTTTATGAGAAAAGCTGCTGCAATAAAAGACAATATTTTTCATGAAGTCCTAAAATGTCAATATTTAATATCTTTTAATAAAAGTTGGTTTATGAGTTGTGGAAATCATTGCATACTGGTTTTGATCTAAATTTGACCCAGAGTTACATCCCCTTTGTTAATTCACTAGTATTTAGGCCTGCAAACTCACATAAACGGCAGTGTAGTAGTTCCTGTTGGTTTTTCTGTTTGGAGTTTACATGTTCACTTCATGCAAACGTGGTTGTTTGTTTCCATGTTAGACCAATGAAAAACCCCCGCCCCTCTTCTCTCCTGAAAGTATCAGGCATAGGATCCATCTCTCCTCTCAGTAGCATAAAGTGGAAGTGATTGATCATTATAATGCAGTAAAATTAATTATTTTGTCACGGTTTTTGTTTTGTTTCTATTTATTTATAATGTTATTTTACAGGTGGATTTATGCAGTCACTTGAAGGGAGGTTTCAGAGTTGGAGCTTAGGGTAAACCAGAACTAGGCCTTAATCTTTATAGTTAAGACGGTATTTAAGTCACTTAAGGTTGTTTTAGTTAGTATGAGACTACGGAGTCCAGGATTAAGTAAAGTAAACCTGGTGATGATAAAAACCCAAAATGGAGTCAAAAACTGCGTGCACTAATGTGAATCTGAAAGTAAAACAATGGCAGGGGTAAAAAGAAGTCACTCAAAATCATTTATGAAAAGATTTAAAGAAAAAAAAAGAACAAGAAACTGGGAAAAAAATTAAAGAATAAAAGGCAGAAATCTATCAGTGGTGAATCTCATAACAAAACAAGACTGATGAAGTGACTTCCTGTCTGGAATACTAACTGAAATAATGAAGAAACAGAAACCTGCTGATGGTCTACTTCATAATGACTATTTACACAGAGCAGATGAAAACCTCAGCACAGATGGCAGGTTAATTATACCAAAAAAGTAAGATATTTATTTCCTTTCTGTGTCTAATTTGAAATTGTTATTTGAATCATAAACATTATTTGAAAATATTCATTTTGGGAAATTTATTTTTAAGTCGAACAATGCTCATTTTCGCCCAGAGGTAATTCATGTGGTAGCAAGATACAGCCAAAAGTGAATTTGTTCCCTTCATTCCTGCAATGTTCTCTTCGCGTCAACATGGGTCTAAATGAACAACTCCCACCCCCTCTTCACCGTAGGGTTACACTTAGAAAACCCATCTAGACCAATTTAAAACAAATTTATATTTCATAAAACATATTTGCAAATTTGTAAACAAATTCACATTTTAAGGAACAAATTTACATTTTAGGAAACATGTTGACAAAAGACGGCTCTTAATGGAAAGGGAATGTCTTAAATAGTGGAAGTAAGCAGTGGCACAGAATGTGTTTCATAAAAAAGCTCCAGAGACCGTCCGCACGAAGAACTACAAGGTGCAAACAGGCTGAAGTTGACTCCGCTCAAAGGACAAACATCAATCAGTTATCAAAAACTTCATGAAACGGGCCCCTGACTTTCTGCATGTAGTTGAACTATAAATCGTTTGTTTGAACTAGAACATGAGGTCACTTCCAGTATTTAAGACATTCCCTTTCCGTTAAGAACCATCTTTTGTTAATTTTTCTCAAGATTTGTATTTGTGTTTTGCTGCTTTTAGAGTTATCTCAGCACTTTTAAAAGAGTTCAATATTTTATAAATTTGTTTCCTAAAATTTACATTCGTTTTTCCAAAAATGTAGATTTGTTTCCTAAAATGTTGATTTGTTTCCTAAAATGAAAATTTGTTTTCCAAAAAGGTAAATTTGATTCCTTAAATGTAAATTTGCTTCCTAAAATGTAGATTTGTTCCCTAAAGTGTTGATTTGTTTCCTATAATGTAAATTTGTTTTCCAAAAATTTTAATTTGATTCCTAAAATGTAGATTTATTTTCCTAAAATGTAAATCTGTTTTCCTAAAATGCAGATTTGTTTCCTAAAATGTTTCATTTTCCTAAAATGTACATTTCATTCTTAAAATGTACATTTCATTCTTAAAATGAAAATTTGTTTCCTAAAATGTAGATTTGTTTCAAATTTGCATGTGTTCTATGAAATAAAAATTTTTTTTCAAAATATAAATGTGTTTTCTAAATCTAATTTTGTTTTAAAATTTCTTAATGTATTTTTTTTTTTTGTGAATGTGTTTTGCACTTCTCAGCCACTGTACTTAACCCCCTGGTGCAGTGATATGGCGGCCCACTTTTCCCTAGTGCAACTAGGATGGGTTAAATGCAGGTAAAGAATTTCCTAATTGGGCATAACAAAGTATTTATTATTAATAATATTCATAAAAATGGGCTGCAGATTCAATCAATATTTTCAAATAGAAAATTAACTCTGGAAGTAATTTCTGTGGGGATATTATGAATTCATTTCAAAGATGGATGCTTCAGCAGCATGCTGGAGAGGCTAACAGGACAACCGCATTGTTTTTGGAAATAAAATAATTACTGTAAGACCATGAAAACACCCTCATCTCAGTTTCATGCATCTCTGCACTATGCTGTGTATTAGATAGTACTTCGGATAATACTTAGCTTTAAATGTGACACAGTGGAGGAATAATCCCCTCCTCCTCCTCTTCCTCCTCCCTCCCCTCAGTTTAAATCTCCCATAAAAGCAGCTGAAGTTCTGCTGGGACTTATTTCTGTCGCACTTCATTTACCTTTTCTGTGACACTATTATTTTCTGCCACATCCAAAATATGTGTGATTGCACATGCTGCTCTTTTTTAATGTGAAATGTTGAATTAACACTGCTGGATTTAGGGTTAGTAATATGTAATGGTGTGAGTGTTTTCATGAACACATACAATGCCGGTGTGTACGCATGCTAAGTCACTGTTTGCACACAAACATGTAGGTGTGTGTCAGACAGAGGTCTTCCGTGTCGCATAAATAATTCAGAGGAGCGCTGGCTGAAGACAAGCCTGGGGACTATCAGGTTACAGGAAGTAGGACTGGTACATCCACAGCAGCCGAGGCACAGCCACAAGCCTTTTACTACTGTTCTTTGCCCATGCAGTCATTTAACATCTGTGCATTATCACTATTGATTGACATTAAAGCCAGACAAATTCAGCTAAAGCGTAATTAGCTAGAGACCATGACCCGATGTAGCTTGGAGAAAGGCGTTAGAAAGAAGCTGAAGGACAGATTAGGGGCGATCTGGGGGGGGGTATCGGTCCAGGAGATATAGAGGAAATGATTGTCCCTTACTGCAACAGTGGCTGATAATCTGGACTTCCAGTAAGAGAAACTGTTAGCTTCACAGCAGTCTGTAACGCTGCTGATTGATTTCCTTATATTCAATAACACCATTCAAACTTGGATACAGCTTGTGGTGGAAGACAATGCTGTCGGCGTTAGCTGCCAGATGACTGTGGCCCCATTGACACTTTGCAGATTGTTATACTTCAGTGGCTAGTCCATGAAATTTCTGCCTGAGGCCGTCACTCACTTGTCAGAGCTGCTGCACAGTAAAGAGTTGCATTTGAGCTTCTTTTTTTACCATACTAAGCCCAGCTTTTGCACATGCACATCAGCATATATGCAAGCGGGATGTTTCGGGAAAGGAAGGATGGAATGCAGAGCTCCAGATTTAGTTTCTACCAAATCTCTTTTCCAAATCTCCTGTGAAAACCCAGCTGAGATTAGGCAGAGAGCAGCCCTTTAAGCAGCCCTGACAGATGGACTGCCTAATTTACTTTACTGTTGGCTGGAAGCAAGGGACAACACTCTTTTGCCTCACCCCTGCCTTATGCCCTGCAAGAGCCCTCCTCCAGTAAATCCCAGTCTGCTCTGAGCCCCCTGCCCCCCTAGATCTTCTGCTCCTCTCTAGCAGATTCATGGCAGTAGAGAGCTCCCTGTAAATCCTATTTCTGTGCGAAAAGGATACCAGGACCTTCTCAGCACGTGCCGAAAGACCTCCCATTCTGTTATTCTTCTAATTCCTGCAGATCTGCTAATAGAGTTTAGCAAGAGGAAACGCTCGCTTCTGTCCCTCCTCGTCTTCATCGGCTGCTGTCCTGATGCCGTAGAAGTAGAGCAGAGATTTAATCTTTCACCTTAGAAAACAACAACAATATTATAAATGATAAAATGCAAAGTTTGGTTTATGGTATGTTGGCTGTAATCATCTTAGTTCTCGGCTACCCAAAAAAATAAAAAATCCCCATCAGGATTTTACTAAGCTACAAGTAAGAACCTCCCACTGGCATGGTTTGTGGAGGATGTGGACCCAAATGCAGGCCTAAGAGGCAGGAGGCTGACAGGTGCAATAATTAAAGGTTAAATGACAACAACTTGAGCAAAGAGGGCTGGAAAACTAAAACAGAAACTTGGACAACACAAAGCAAATGACGACAATCTGGGGCCTGTTCCAAAAAGGAGGTTCGACTAACTCGGAGTTTAAAAAGAAACTACTTACTCTGAGCTGAGCAACTCTGAGTTTTTGGTTCCAGAACAGCTGCTTTGAGTTGGTTCAGTCAACTCTGAGGATCTTTACCCAGAGCTGGGAACCACAACAAAAAGCCATCATCAATGGAGCCCTGATACCTGGATTCACCATGGCAACCACTGACATAAAGCTAATTATTTAACCTGATTGGTGCAGATGTTCTTGTTGAAGCTTTTGAGCAATACAAAGAGGTGTTTTGTTAAAAAAGGAACACTGCTGCTGTTAAGGAGAGAGAGAAGCAGCATGGGAAAAAACTGCTGCCTGAGTCCAAGTGGAATTTGGAGTCCACTGGTCCACTTACTGGATATTTAACTTTATTAAAACTGGAGGATGTGGGTTAAAATATTGGTGGATAGAACAATCTTAGTTTTATGTAGGTTCAATGCTAAGGGTGGAAAAACGCATTGAGGCAACAGAAAATTAAGTAAAATAATATATTTTATGAAAATATTATATTAGGTTATAGCTTTTAGACCATAATGATACATTTTTTGTCCGTTTCATACTGATATACAAAATAAATATTCATTCGAACAGATGCAGTTTTAACTCATACAGTACATGTCCTCTCACCTATTATTCATATTTTTTATTTTAGATATAGCTATGGACTAAGATTAATCTCCTTAATGTGATGAGGAAGAGGATGGTGAGGAGACTGACAGTAGATCTCTATCACACATTATGGAATTAGGATTTCAGATATGTGTGAGGCCTTCCTCATGACTCCTCCGTTGTCTCTCAAAAATCTTTCGTGTTGCCAACTTTATAAAGAAAGGTTTCCTTTACAAAGAAGTCTGAAGTCTCGCAACGCAAAGTACAAGTCTTGCTGCGACGTCATCACATGCGCGCATCATGTGCTGTCATGTTGGATATCTAGATCTGGAAAAGCCGAGTGATTGTAAAAGTGCTGTTTCGTGAGATATTGATCAGGAAATAATAACACGTCTGTTTAATTTCTGAAAAGTCCTCCCTACATAAATGATAATGTATTAATTCAGCTTCTAAATCTCTGGAATTGCATTAGTACGAACAACCCGTGTCTGACACCTGCTTCAGGTGGGAGGAGGAGAAAGGTAGAAACTCAGGGTTACTTTATGATGAACCTGCTAGAGAGGAGGTTTGCTTCATGGAGTCAGTTACCATGGTAACAGACTCAGGGTAAGACTTAACCTCGCTTTCTGGAACGGAAAACCCAGAGTTTCCCCCCAACTCAGGGTTAACATACTCGAGTTTTCTACATAACCTGTTTTCTGGAACAGGCCCCTGGAAATGAGTAAATGAAATTCTAGGGTTTATATAATTACATAGTATTATTAAGGGTTTAAAAAAGTATTTATCTATCTATATATACACTAACAAAGAGCAGGTGAAGCAGATTAGCAAATGAGCCCTGGTGTGCTGATGAGCAGGAAGTGACCAGAACAAGGAAGGGGATAAACCTACAAAATAAAACAGGAAACCAGCCTGGACCAAGACAATAGGACCGTAAAACAACAAGAAATAAACAAAAAACTCAGAGATCATGACACCCATTGGATACTTTCTGCATGGATGGTGATGTTTCAGCTGCACCAAGTTATTTAACTCTTGTGGGTCGCTAGTATTCACAACCCTTACAGGTGGTTATAGGACAAAAAAGTTCTCTCCCAAAACTACTGTAAAACTTGACACAATAGGTTTTTCCTCAAATCTTTCAATCCACATCCTAGTCCTAGTCAGAAATGCCAAATTTGTAATTATACAAATAATTCTAACCCTTTAAATGAAAATGTAATGAGACAATGTTACTATCTGTACTAGTTAAGACGGTACATTTAAGTCACTTAAGGTTTCTTTAGTTAGTCTGAGACTACAGAGTCCAGGATTATGGTAAAGTAAGTAATCCTGGTCATTATAAAAACCCGGAATGGAGTAAAAAACAGCATGTACTAATGTGAATCTGAAGGTAAAACCATAGCAGGGGTGAAAAGAAGTCACTCAAAATCATTTATGAAATGATGTTATAGAAAAAAACTTAATGCCAAATATGTAATTATATAAAAACCATAACATTGCAACCACAACAACTTCAGGTAGGTCACCAATATCTGTTCCATTTCTCATATTTATGCTATATTTATACATTTTCCATTGAATCATAGTTGACTTTTTTGGCTGTGGAAGAAATTGACATGGAAAAAAAAATAAAAATCAGAAATCAGAAAAGGGCGGTTTAATATTAGTTGACTGATGAACTGGCTTCCTGTCTGGAATGATAAAGAAGCAGAAACCTGATGGTCTACTTGATGATGACTATTTACACAGAGCAGATAAAGAACTCAACTAGAGCACAGGTGCCGGGATGATTATACCAAAAAAAAGTAAGATATTTCCCTTGGGGAATCCCTTGTGTCTATTTTTTTAATTATTGTAATTCTGATCATTATTTGAAAATATTTATTTTCAGATTAATTTTTTGAAACCGAAAAGTTGACCGTTCACAAAGAAGTTGGCTAAAAAATTTAAATATCTGCAGGAAGAAGATGAAATGAAAATTAATCAAACTGAAAATAAATTCAGAATAGATGATGGAGAAAATAAACACGTGAAATAAACTGTGATCAACCTTCATGATGGAAAATATGAAAAGTAAAAATCTGTTTTCATTTCAATATTCATGAGTGTGTTTCAATGACTACTAACTAGATATAAAACGAGCCTTGTTTAACAATAAGACTTTATTATCATGGTAAATTTACAACAAAATTCCGTCGGTGACAGTCATATAGCAGCCATAGTAATTAAGAGATAAGAACAGGAAATATCGATATACATACATTGATTTCTACATGTGTATACATACACATGTATACATACACATACATGCATACCATATATAAGCAGGGTACATAGATAAATAAGCACAATATTTACAACAATATGTAAATATGAACTGAAGAATGTGTTATAGACCACAAATCAGTCATGCAGTTTGTTTTTTTTACATAACAAATCAAATAGAAATCAATAAAAACAAGCAGAACCTTCCATATGTGAATGCTACTTCTCTAACTGCTGCGTTGGGAAAGTCCTTCTTGGTCATTGCACAGGCAGAGATATTAGTTCTAAAACATTTCCTTTCGACGTACAGAAATGGTCTCGAAAAGTCATTTAATCAAAACAAATTAGTGGATTCCTCCTGTCTGCATTTTAGTCTTCCTTTAATAAACCAGATAGTTCCCAGCAAACACTTCTAAGCACTTCAAAGGGCAAGGTTTAACACACTTGTTAAACCTTGCCCTTTGAAGGATTAGTTTCAATTAATTAATTATTATTAGTAATATTAATTCAGACTTAGGTTAGCTCTAATCATAACGCTTGTAACTGGTTTATTTTAAGCCAAAACTGGGACTTATTTAAACCAAATCTCTGCAAGTGACTTAGTGTTAAATAAACTCCAACATGAATTTTAGTCTGGGTCTAGGCTTAAGCCCTGTCTCTGAAACCAGCCCCAAGTGTCTTTTTGATTAAACTGTGGTCCTGGTTTCCAAAGTGGTCTCAAGGATGGAGCCTATTGTGTTCAGCAGTGAAAAGATGAATTTCTCTAAACAGGCAGTACGTAAGACAGCAACCTTCAGTCGTTACAACAGAAACATTACAGCAGTTCAATACAGGAGATTTCAAAAAGTCACCTCCTTATTTTTGAATGAATGAAATGAATGAAATGAAATGAAATGAAAATGAATGAATGAAATGAAATGAAATGAAATGAATGAAATGAAATGAAATGAAATGAAATGAAAAATACTTTATTTATCCCTTTGAGGGA
>JBBBVU010000004.1:1487621-1500515 GCA_037177055.1 Atherinosoma microstoma
GGAGAAACAATGGCCTACGCTCTGAGATTTTAGAGGGCGGGCCCAGCTAGCTAGGGGGGCGGGTCCATGGCTGCATCCACTATGCCGGGAGTGGTTATTTCCCTTCTCAATGTCACTTGGGGAAAGATTTCAGATACACCCGTTTGAGCACACATTCTCTGAAAATTGGAGCAATGAAGAGAGAGTGCGCTGACAGGATTTTCTTTTTCCTGAGTCTCATACACTGTCTTGGGGACACATATGGCTGTTAGAAAAACCTTTAGAAAGTGAATTTTGCATAATATGGGACCTTTAAGATCAATCTCATTCTTACATCTTGCTAGAGCCAGCAGATAAGCACCTTCGCTTAGCTTAGCTTATAGCAAGGATTAGCTTTGTTTAGCTTAACTTAGCTTACATTTCTTTGCATGAAAATAGAACTCCTGTATTATTCAGCTACTGTCAGCTTTCACGATTAGCACAGGTACAGTAAACACGTCTTTTCATTTTACTCCAGGGTCGGATTTAGATTTATTCTATCTCAACTAACAAAAATCAATGGGTAAAAAATGTGGGTTTTGCTTCTTTTTTCCTGTTCTTGGAGAAATAAGTTGGATAAATGTTTTAAAAACTGGTTAAGATGTCACTTAACAGTAAATATATCACAATATGAATGCACTCACTTTTAAACCAAGTACTACATGTGCTCAGGCAGGTTTACTCAAACAAATCTGAGAAACGTGAAGTATTAAAAGGACATTTAATGGTTAATTCACTCCTGGAACCTGTTGTTGTCTCAGAGTTTTTAGCTGAAGGTACATTTTCATTGAATCTCACAGCCTGAGTCTTAATTCACACTCCTGAAGACAAGAGATAATAATAGGTGCCTCTTTTTTCATTAATTCCACAGTATACACGTCTCACACTCTTTCACCCTAACATACACTTGTGTAGTTTTCATGTGCAACACAAACAAAAACAAACCCATTATAATAGCCTCTGTAATGAGAAATAAAAATATTGAAAGAGTATCCATAGCAGCTGTTGAACGAGCAAGTGGATCAAGAATAGACATCTTTTTAACGACACGAAGCGAGTTTAATCAGTGCCTGAACAAAAACCTTCCTCTACTGTGCTTTGAATACTGTATGACTGTTTTATTAACTTTTCCTTAAGTGTCACTACTTTAAAAGATAAAAAAATCTCTTTTTTTGTGCTTTAAAAGAAAAGAAAGCAGATTGTATATGAAGATGAAAGGCAGTAGACCGACTCTCTGCTTTCACTCCATGTATAAAAGTAAAAAAAAAAAAAACAACAACAAAAAAACGTTACATTGCTCCAAAGATTGTGAGATAAACTGATCCATAAAATAAAATGAAAAAATATATAAATGAGGTCCCACTTTATCTAGATGTCACAATTTTTCTTTTAAAATCAGAATAATGCAAGTCAAACCTGAAACGTCATGCAAACAGTCTGGTTTACTCACATGTTGCATCACTTCCTACTTTATTTAAATGAACAATTTTACAATCGAAAAATATATGTAAAGACAGAATGGGAAAGGTGGGGTTTTATCCCCATGCCCAATGTGTTTCAGCCATGTTGGTTTCTTTCTGGATGTCTGATGTGTTTGGAACTGTTCTTACCAACGTTTTAGAGCTTTGTTTGTGTTGATGTGGTCTGAAGTGTACGATTAATCTTTCACTTCAGTTTGCACTGTTTCCTCATGCATTACAGACGTGTGCAGTTTACTTCACATGCAGCCACTTAAGGATGATGACAAAGATTCTGCCTCTGATAAGTAGACAAAGTTCTACATAAAGTCTCTCCAAATATACCTCCCTTGATTTTTATGTGCATGATGTGTTTTTATGACTGTTCTGTGTGCAACAAATTCACAACCCTTCCACAGAGAGCTGCATGCTCATCCTTTGTCGTGGACATTTTTGTCATGTTCACACCAACTGTATGAATAATTAATGTCAGCACCAACCGAACCTCCACACTGCAGACGGGTTTGCTGCTTGGCTGATGAGCTGCTGATGCTGTATTTTAAAGCCAGGGTGACTCACCTGCCCTGAATGATTTTCAGATGCTCAATTGGAGGATGAAATTGTTGGAGTACTCCCCTAAAAGCTTTAAAAGACTCAAAAACCACAGGAACACACAATTTAACTGATGATTAGAAAAACAAACCTGTTAGCACCAAGTTGATGATGTATTTACATGTTGATGTGAAGCTGACCACATCATCCACCGACGGGATGGGGTCAGTGGTATTTCCTGTGAGCTGCACTCTGCACTGCACAAGGCAGGTGTTCATAGGTTTATATGAAATCTAGTCAACAACAAGCTACATAAGATGACCTTGACTCCCATTCAAACACTAGAAAAACACTAACTGGGAGAAATCTGTGCATCGTATCAATGTGAAAACTGCTAGTTTGTTAAGATTATGTTTGTAAAAGATATCAAATGAATAAATGAAGGTTTTAGGAAAATAAATGTGCTGATCAGTGTTCCTTAACCATAGGGCCTTGAGCGCCATCTAGAGAGGATCGCAGAAAACTCAGTTATGCGTGGGCCATGGGACCATGTAACTTATTAATTGAAGACACAAGCGATATTGGTGTTGATAAGCTCAGTTGCAATGCAGCTTCCCACCACTTGGTGGTGGTAATTTCAGCTAGTTAATTAGTTAGTCAGTTAGTTGCTCCAATAAGCAGAAAATATATAACAATATATAAAGTATAATAATTAAAATTGTAAATTTTCTACTGTTTGTATTTTTGTAAATACTGAAAAAAGAGAATAACGTACAAAAGTTGACATGTTGACTTGTTGTTCTTGGAGTACGCTTAATATGCATACTCGCGTCCTTCCGTCTTCAGAAGCCTGTACTTCCGACAAAGTCCGTACTATGAAGTACACAAGTACGTTCTCAGCGTACTTTGAATTGTAATTCTTAACCATCAAACAAGCAAAGGAAATGAGCAACAGATACAGATAATTATAAGAAAAGTTTATTAAATAAATTCATAAAATATTCTAAATGATCTTTTTTTAAATGAACTGTTTTGTATTTAAATATATAAATGAACTTTTATTGTTTTGACTGCATTAATTCCATCTTTTTCCATCAGTCATCGTCCCCCCCTTCCCCCAATATGTTTTTGTAGGAGCCTGATTTTATTCTATGATTTATCAGCCTATTAGGCCTCTTGTTATACATGTGATGTATAAATATCTTTGTGATGATCTCATTGCATCACATCATGTTTTTTTTTAGATATTTTTTATCATGTCATATTTTACAAGGTTTTAGTTGTTAAACTGCAAGTTGGTTTGATTTAGTTACTGAATACAAATTCATTCAAATGTTCATATTTGAATTGACCCCTGGGCCACTTTGTACTGGAAAAGTTGGGCCCCAGCACAAAGATAGTTAAGAACCCCTGATCTAGAATGACAAGAAATATTGTTAAGCAGAAAAACTCCATTACGAACTCAAGAAGATCGACAAGCAGGTTCAGAGTAAAATCAGATGAAAGAGGTCAAATTACCCATTTAATTAAGTTTAAGAGGAATAAAAGGAATATGGTGTATATATTGAGAAATAGTGCTATAAGAAGAATAAATATGGAACAGGAATGCAATGAAAAAAGCAAAAACGGTCATTCTGTGACACTCAGCTTTTGCAATTAGGGACAGGAGACGTTTACTTTGGCTGCTTTAGTAACCCGTGGCAACGCGATAAAGAATATTTTGTTCTGATTTTACCAGATAGGCATCACCTGCAGTTCTGGTCACATCTGACTCTTGAAACACAACCAAACATGGTGACTCCACAAACTAATGTGGGACATGAAGATGTTTACATCCTGTTCTTACTGTACTCTATTTACATATTCCCTTTAATTTGTATTATCATTATACACCAACTGAATTTACCTTCCTTAAACAAAACAGCTTTAAATGTGAGAATGATCACATTCCAGTTCAGACAATCGAAGATCAACTGGTTTGATGGAAATAGCCGTCTCAGGTGTCATGACTGACAATAAACAACACTAGAGGAAAAATAAAAATCTGCCATTGATTTTATGTGGGAGGAATCTTTGGATTTATCCAACTAAAGGGATCCCTGAGTAGCTGACTAACCAGATAAGGTGGGACCTCATGAGAAAACCTTCTGGTGCATGTTGTGTTTCTCACTCGGCTTCGTCTCTACACTGAAAAAGCTTCTGCAAACTGTGGTCTGTCGTCACCAAGCCATAATGGTCACTTCTGTGGTTTCCGATATTTTTTTTTGTGAGAAATGATGTCATGAAAAGATGATGTGTATTTGGTATTTTGAAATAAAGCTGGAGAATAAAAAAAGTGCATGAAAGCGAGCTGGTTTCTGAGCCGTCTGTGTTGCAACTGAGCCGAGAGGCGATGTGAAACAGAAACCTCAGAACAATGAAAGGTGCACGCCACCATAAGTCAACACACACGCAGACATATGGAGGGATTTTGAACTCTGATCACACATCTCAGCAGGTCTAACGATTATTTGTGGAGCTCTAGCTGTCAGAAACCTTCCCTCCCCCACTCTGTCCTTCCCTCCCCCCACCCACTCTGCTACGCTGTCACTAAAATAGCTTTAAGGTGTGTTTAGGTTGGACTTTAACCCCACCGCCTGTTCGTCTCCTTGGCAACCGTCCAGAGTTCCCTTAATTTGTATCATCTCAATCCCAAGTGCTGCAAGCAGTTTTGTCTGTTTGCCCCTAATCATAAAGCCTGTTGCCATGGCAAAGTGTTTAAATATGCTCTGCAGATCATCTTTACCTAACACATCACAAGTGGCAGATGTGCAACCATCTATGTGTTTTCTTTTGTTCTTTTACTAAAAGTGAATATTTTCCTCCCCCCTAATCTCAAGCTTCATGTCTGCCTTGTTTTTTTTTTTTTATTTCATTTTCCAAACATATGAGTTTTTGTCACTCCTCTCTTTCAATTTCGTCGCTGTAATTCCACAGGGAAGGATCCCCTGTTTTCTATTTCATGCATTCCTTAAAGAGAGAAGGCTTTTGTCTCTTATCTTATCAGCAAAGCTTCACGGCTCCCAAAAGCTTTGACCATGTTTAGAGAGGAGCTGCACGCGGCATACTGATAAGAGAGGCCTGGCACAGCAGGGACGCACGGCGTCACTGAACGTACAGCGGCAAGAGATACAAATCTGGGTGTTCGAAGAAGAAACAAAACACACAGCCGGTGTAGAGTTTGTCTGCTTTTAATTGCTCTGGGTTGTGAGTGCTCACAACGGCACATTTGGGAGTTTGTGTATGTGTGTTGCTGAGTGGAGACGAGCATGCATGAGCGCATGTGCAGGGGGAGGAGGGGGTTCATAATAAGTGTATTCATCTGCTAAATAAAAATTTCAGGAGCTCTTACTCTCAGCTCAGAGATGAGAAGACAGAAAGGTTAGAAGGAAACATCACCCTGATCCTGATGCTGCTTATTAAAAAACATACATCAGCTCAGACCTGGCAACATGAAACAAAGCACAACGCCACAGCAACCAAATTCTCAACATAACTTAAATATGAAAATACTGGTTGGCACCGAGGGTGGAAAGAGAGTTTTATTTTTAATATCTGAGCAATCCCAGCCCGTCCAAATAAAAAAAATATAGCCTGGCAGCTCGACTTCACACCACACACATTAACCAAACCGAGCACATGAACTGGAAATTCAAACTATTTTCTAAAATCAAAAGAATTTTCCAGTTGTTTGACTGGTTCCAATAAAAATGTAAATGAGTAAATATGAATATAAACGAATAAGTGATAAAGATAAAAGAAGAAATGTAATGAATTGAGAATTTGAAGAGGAAAATAACTATCAATCATTTAGCTCGATTCAACTTTGCCTAAAAATATTTTTGCGTTTGTCGTTTCACGAGATGACAATTTTGAGAAATTACAATGTAGATTTTTAATTTGATGTAGAAACTATTTTAATTTGATATTTAGTTATTGCAGTTATTATGTAAAGCGCTTGGTGCTGCTCTTTGGTTTGAAAAGTACTTTATAAATCAAATTTGATTGATTAATTGAAGTTGGAAAAGTAACTTGTTTAAATAAAAATTAGGTTTGTGAAACTTTACTGATCACAACTAACTGGAATGATTTAAGTAATTAGAGCGTAAATTAACTCCCTGAATATGAGTTTGAGGTTGAAGAAAGTTATAATTCATGAAACTGTAATTGTGTTATCAGGCATCCTGTGATAGCAAAGAAATTTGGCCAAAAGTTGTAGTTCTGTGTCACTTCTGGAAAATAGTTTTGCTTGTGCTTTGTGAAAAGATGATGTTCAGTACAAGGAGATTTTATTCATTTTTATTAAGATACAATAGTTTTTTAAACTGTATTTGGGTCTGGTAGATTTATTTAATTTTCAAAACAGCCTCCAAAACTGCTCTGTACACATGCTTAGAAGCTTCAGCATGTAACATCACACATTTTAGTCTGCTTGTTTCTAGTTAGGACTCGGCAGATCGATCCAAATATTGATAGTATCAATACCGAGGCTAGTATCAGCATTGTTTGATGCCAGCGTGATGAGATCAATATGTTTGTTCTTTATTTCCTCCTTAACTTAATTTTTCTCAAACAACTGTGTGTGTTAAAAAGAAATAAAAGTTATTTTATTATTTTGTTGCGTTGTTAATGTTATTTCATATTGTTTACAAACAAAAAAGCTTAAATTTGCATTTCTCAGTTTCTGCTATTCAGTTTGTAAATAAAACGTGTTTTATTTGAAAAAAAAATCTATGTATTGTGTTGTATTATGATCATAATCATGATCCATAATTAAAAGCAAGTCATTGAATGATCAATTTCAAGCAATAGGTATCGGAAATACTTGCCCAGGATTTAATTGGTAATGGATCAATATCAAAATTTGCAGCATCCTCTAGCTCTATTTTTATCTGCTCAATTATAAGCTTGTGCTACAGTTCAAACCTTTTTTACAGGCATGTGCCCTGACTTCATAAGTCACGTGCATGTGTATATAAATTAGTGCACGGTAGAACGGTCATAAATATGTTTACTGCCAAATCCCTTCAGCTGATACGATCAGAAACATATCACGTCGGGATGGAAAGTTCTTTCACAAGCACTAAAATCAGCCAATGAAGCGGTTGCTGATTGGATGGCTCGAGGTAAACAACAAACAAACGATGCTGGTGTCCATGGCGATGAAAGAAACTGAATTGATCCCCTTCGTTGTTCAGAGATTTTCATTAAAAACTAAAACTAGGACTGTCAAAATGAAGATGTTAATGCAAAAACATTAACTTTATGAGGTTTTTATTGTTGTTTTTTTTCTTCAAAAAGCTTTAACAACAAAGTTATTATTCATAACATTAAAAAAATCTGAATTTGGAATCATCTTGGTAAGAGGTGCATATTTTGTGCAGGTGTTTCAGCAGTGAACCAAATCCACCAAAAAACACTTTATCATCCTTATTTATGGAGATTCTGGTAGTTTTCAATAAGGGTGGGAGAAAAAATTGATTCACATAAATATCGCAATTTTTTTCTTTTCACAGTTTAAATTTTTGTTTTTGTTAAAAATTTGATATTTATTTTTTTTATTAAAAAAATATATGTATATTTTTTTCCTAATTTTTTACCTGTCTTGTTGGGGATCATAGCAGCAAAATGACGGTCTGGCTGCTGTGTTGTGTCTCCTAATTTAAAATATAAATTTTCAGCTGGTTGAAATATATTCCAGCTGAATAAATCTTACAAACTGACTCACATGTGATGGGTATTTTTTTTTTTTTTTTTTTAGATATATGGTTCCTGATTAAATTCTTTCACATGGTCTGGGGTTAAAAAAGCATACCACAAATCACAAAAATCAGCAATATCAAAGAATCACAAAAATTCGCAATTTAAATCAAATCGTACCCAAAACATTGTAAAAGAATTGAATCCGGAGGAAAGCAAATCGTCCCAGCCCTAGTTTTCAAGTCTTACATTTCAATTTTTTATCATCGGGAGTCTAGAAACAGCTATTGCCGGTGCTATTTTAAAAATCCAAATTTGACAATATATTGGCGGGAGAAGCTGATTTTAGGTGAAATGAATCCATAAAAAACACGTTATCCTCATTTATGGATATTCTGATAGTTTATCAGACTTACATTTAGAATATTTATCATCAGGTGTTAGTTATGCTACTGCTGGTGCTACTTGAAATAAACGAGTTTGAGCCGTTCTCTGCAAGAAAACTTTCACAAGCAAGGACCACATCACAACGATGTATGCTAAAGTGATTTAGTGAATGTTAAAGGAAGAAGGATGTGAAGTACGGGACGAGCCTGGTGAGGGAGACTCAGGGTAGGGGTGCCGTCTCACTTTCTTCTTGTGACCAGGCTAATGTTAGCCAGTTTTACTGTGCCTGGTAGTGTGTCTGACTATGCTTTGAGTGTGCGTTTGCAAAGCACATATTTTGCAAGTGTATTGGTCAGATGAAAAAAAAAAAAAGCCACGGCAAAAGACTTTTATGCTGTCCTCTCTGTTTATGGGAAATTTTGCTGTAAGAATAAAATTGTTGGTTTAATGCATTTTCATTTTTTTTCTGTCTTCCGGAATCTGGAACAGTATTACTGTTGCAAAGCTTATAGTAAGGTAAATGCTCCAGAAATGGTTGGAGACTTATGACTTTATCATGGGAAAACATTGTCTAATATAAGTCAGGAATGCTAACCTCAAGAATTTTTGTGTTGGTCTAGAAAAGCGTCACAATCATAGAACTGGAAATGAGCTATTTACACTTGAAACGAAAAGCAAGACATCAGAAAGTTAAAAAAAAAGAGGATGCTTATTTTGAGGGGGAAAATACTACTTTTGATCACAACAAAGAAATCATGTGACACAAAACTTCACGGTACAAGTAAAATATAGCTAAGAATGAGTTTTCCAGCAAATTTCAAGATCTTACACGGCCTGAATATATTGTCTTATTTCAAGAAATCATATCAAGAATAATTTTCACTTGTTCCATTGGCAGATTTTTTTGCTTACTTCAAGCAAAAAATACCTAGTTTACATTTTTTTAAACTTATTTTTGGAGTGGCCTTTTTGCAGTGTACAGTGAGCATGTGCAGTTGTTTTGATGGAGGGGATGACCCTAGGACTGTCATAGATTTCACTATCTGACACCTTGTTGTCCTTCAACATACAATTCTCCAGCAAATTTGTACATTAAAGAGTTCACATTTACTCTAATTGTAATCAGTTAAGCCTACTAAAATGGAAAGAAACACACTGTGCAAGAAATCCCCCCAAATTCAGAGCAGTCTCATCCACATGTTCATTTTGTTCTCTGCATGATGAAGTCGAGACATTATTACATTCCTCCCTCGGGCAATTCATCACAGCACATCTTGATTTTAAGACCAGCACACATTAATTTTATGGTTATATCCTCACATTCAGCAAGCCTTCTCTTTGCAGGTGCTTCAGGCACAAAGAGAAGGAATGAGTGTAGCAGAGGCAGAATGAAGGAGGGAAGAGGGATGGATCTGCATGTGGAAATGATGGAGGAAATTTGGGTTCAGCTAAGAAACCAAAGGAAAGTGTACGCATAAAGGGGGTGGGGGTGGTTAGGTACCCAGGGACAGGAAGACATGATATACATATTCAACGTTTTGAGTCCCATCAAGCAGGAATCTTCACACCGATGCTCAGATTTCTGGTGGTGCAGTGGATTCCAGCAGATATCTGCTGGCTTTTTCGTGTATTATCAATCCCAGAGGGAAGTGTTTGAACTCAGAACACAAGATCGGTGAAAGTGGAGAGCCAGAAAAAGTGAAATGTTATGTTTGCTCTGAATTTCAGAGCATCCTGATGGACAACAGCGTGTATGCTGAACATCAAGCCGGTTCTAAACACAAGACAAAAACGTGGGTTATCACTTTAAATCAGGAGTGTCAAACATACGGCCCAGGGGCCAAAAGTGACCTGCAGGATGAATGTGGGGAATGTGAAAATAGCATTAAAGTCATGGACTGCAATTTATTCATAAAAGAAACTGTAATTCCTCATTTGTCCACATGATGTTTCCCTTTTACGATTAAACATTTCCAAGGCACGGGGATAACTTGTTCTATCTTCTCCATCTGTCTGACTTCATAGATCTAACTTCAGTTTGTATTACAAGGTAAGTCAGTTCAGGTGCATCTCACCAGCATACTGGTGGCAGAGTGGTAGGAAGCTGTTTTCTGTGCAGATTGAGAATCTGCGATACAGGGATGATGTGATTTCATGGAGAAAACGTGAATGTGAGCCTGTTGTGTTCACGTTCTGACCGTAAACTGCAGCCTGCTTTAACGGAGGTGTTGCCGCTAACTGGCACGCTGTGTCCTTTTATGTTGCTGCTGACAGAAACTTTAACATCATGGTTTATGAGTTTATGGCCTTTCTGTGTTCTTTGTTTCTTGTTTTAGTGTCGACCTTGTCCTTTGGGTTTCCATGTTCAGGATTCTAATCTTATCTACAGTCCGATTTCTGTTTCCTTCTGGATCTTAGTTAGCTTTACTTTCTATTTTTGGTTTTCATTTGCCAGATTTTGTTTTCATACCTTACATTGGATTTTCTGTCCCTGGACTCCTTCCATGTTTGTTTTCTAAGGTTTTCTTTTTTTCTATCTATCCATCTGCCTTTTGTGCTCTGCCTGAATTTGGGTCATCTTTTATCTCCAAGCTGCATTCTCACAACTTCGTTTGTCCTCTTATTCTGCAGTGACAATAAACCCCTTTGAGATAATCTGAAATTTGAAACACACAAATCTTAAACCACCACAGAGATTAGTGTCAGCATCACAGCAAAGTGACAGCCTCAGATGTCTGCCTGTGTTCACTTCACATCTTCATTTTCTCATGATTAGCAGATGGATTCTTGTTCTTAACTACCTTCCTCTTTGAGCAACGAAATAAAATGTTTGTTGGATCCACATTTCTGTGTTACACCGCATTAACAAAAATGCTGCAGATTTAAAGTTCCAGTGACATTTCACCTCCAAAACCAACTCAGCTCGTCCTCGTATTAATCTGGATATTTGTAATAACATTTACATGGATTCAGCTAACAGGAGGTAAGCTAACCGAGAGAGATGCAGAGACTGATGGACAACCTGAAAACGTCAAACGCTGGCTGTTTCTGGTATTTTCTTGCACTTGGCACCAACAGAATGGGATTATTTTCATTTCATTTAAGAGCACCCACACCTGCTGAGTGAGCCACCCATCTCATTCTCTAGCTGTGCTGCAGAGTCTTCAGAGTTTCACTTATTCCAACTTGTGTTTTATCTTCTTATTTCTAATATCACACTCCAACCTCATGCACTTGAAATATGCATCAACTTTTAATACAGCATTTACTGTTACTGGTTTGCTGTTACATGCATTGTTGTGACCTGCTAAGGGACAATCAGATGCAAATTAGCTGCTAGACTCACTTTGTTACATATTTATATTTGTGCATTAGTACATTAAAGGGGGCTATGTAATTGTAAATGTTAAAATTACAGCTTTTCTACCCCATACATGCCCCAGCAATGCCGTGATGTGTAGAATGAGCCCTGACCTAATGACTGTGACTGCCTCTATAAGCCTGTACAGTCCCTACAATCGAGAGCAGTGCGGTCCGAACTGTCAGTTTCCTGGTGTAATGCACGTCCCCCCGATCAAGTGACAAGGTAAAAACAAATGTCTAATGATATAATCTTATTGTTAAGGTATAAACACATTGCAATATAGACCTCATTAGAGTTTAATGTTGCCACACACACTATATTTATGAAGAACTACATTTAATTGAGAACTATTCACCATGACAAAATATTGCGCACCTTCATTTTGCGCACCTTCATTTTGTAATGCTGGTTATTTTGGTGAAAGTAACTGAAAAGTAATGAGTAACTTATTACTTTACACAGATAGTAATATTGTAAAGAAACTTATTATCATACCTGCCGACTCTCACATAATGGACGTGAGACTCACGCATTTGAGTGGTTTCACAAGCTTTCACGCTACACCTCCAGTCTCTTGTATTTAATTTAATTGTATTTTATTTTATTGTGTTAAAGTTTCTGTTCAATTTTTGTAATTTTGTATTTTAATTTTTTGTATTGTTGTGACGACCTCTGTACCGCACTCTGGCACAACAATTTCCTCTGGGATTAATAAAGTCATTCTTATTCTTATTCTTATTCTCATGCTGAAATACATACCAGGACTTTTATTTGTTTTTTAAAGTTTGGTTAAGGTTTTAAAAACCGACACTTTCCCAGCTTAAGGCGGCAAACATCACCAGTAAAACAGAATTAATATCATTACAGTGCAGCATGCATTGGGCAGATGATTAGCGCATGCACAGCCTGCATGGCTCTCTCATAAGTCTGGAGATGCTCAACCAATCAGAGCACAATATCTACTACCAGACAAAAAGCTCCACACACTGCACCCCAAACACCAACTTACCTTTCTATGGACCTTTTTGAATTTGTAAATATTTCCACTTGATAAACCAGATTATTGATGTAAAGATGTTCTATTTGTCATGTCTCTCTAATGTGACCACAGTTATCACAGTAGTGTTAGAGAGTGTTTATCACCTCCCTGATAAAGTCTCCACCTCTGCATGCAGCATCTCAGTGTGTACAACCCAGGGCTTAAATTGTACTGGAGCTGAGCCCTGGCAGATCAACAGAACTGCATCATATGATCTTAAGGCAAGGCAAGGCAAGGCAAGGCAAGTTTATTTGTATAGCACATTTTCAGGTTCAAGACAATTCAAGGTGCTTTACATACAAACATTAGAAACATTACAGCGGGGTGCAGAAAGCATT
>JBBBVU010000004.1:1508680-1519202 GCA_037177055.1 Atherinosoma microstoma
TCGTGACTTAGAACATTGTAAGAGACTATTCCAAGGACTTATAAAAGTGATTTTTGCATAATATGTCCCCTTTAAGTAAAATGATTCTGCATTCATTTTCAACATTTAGCATCTTATTGTCAATCTCTGAATGAAACATTTTCATTACAAACCTCAGCTTGTTCAGATGTCCTATCCACTCAGTTTCATGATACTGCTACTAAAAGTCAATCATATACCCACTTGTCTTCCAGGGACCTCTGTGGGACACTTTTATGTCCCTACCAATGTTAGAATCAAACCTTGGGTGGAAGCAAACATGAGCTTGGAGTTAAACTTCTCCCTCTGCGCTGGATGTGTAAATCTGTGAGCTATTTAACACATTAGTGAGGTGATAATGGAGTTCATATGATGATCTTAAAGTTGTGGAAATGTCACCATTGTATATGCCTCTAATCTGCAGCTTGATAAAATGATTTTATTTTGACACGGTTAAACATGTGACTAGCATGTTGCAAAATGTTGACGCTTCATCTGTAATAAATGTGTCAAAATGTATTGTGTTTTGTGATCTCCGTTCTTGCATTCCAACACATACTAATTAAACCTGTTTATGGTTATTTTATTTTGATTTATGCACATTAGATCCCCAGATGTTGCTGCACTGCTGACATTATAACACCAATAATTCACCTCAGAAAAAAGTGGATTTCTGTGCAATACGTGTTTTAAGCAATCTGCTTATATGTAAAACTGAACTTTACTTCATTACTGAAGGAGGTTCTTTCTGCAGCACAGGAATGGATCTATAAAAAGGGGCTGAAGCAGACAATCAACATTGTTTTAACATTTCTACTGAAACCTGAAACTTAAATATGGCGATGTGCTGGGAAAGTCCCCAGATTCTCCAAAACAAAGAGGAGGCGACCGCTGCCTGGTCTGAATGCAGCCGATATGTCTGAATTCAACATTTAACCCTGAGGTAGAGCGAGGAATCTCAGCAGTCTGTTAAAACACTGATGCATCCTTGTCACACAGGAACGGAAGAAAACACTTCACATCCTTTCTTTCTGATCCGCCAGGCAGCTCTGAAAATATCCCCAGCTCAGGAAGGTGCTAATTGGACTCTCGGTAAGATAAAAGCAAAGAAAGTGAAAAAGCCAAAGGCTCTCATTGCCATGACTACCCACTGCATTCAGCTTTAATTATAGTAATTATGGTTTTTTACTTTTTCACTTCAAAGAGCATGGTGGCATTCTGTTGCAAACTGTGACGGTGACCTTCACCTCTGCCTCCCACTGACCTGAGGATGATCTAAAGGCTGAAAACCTTCATCGCGTCTGGATCTGAGATTAAAAAAAACTGCAACTGCATGTGTGAGAAACACAGGAGAGTTCTTCTGCAGTCAAATACAATATTTTTGTTGGAAAAACATGGAAGAGAAATATCTAAACAAAACAGGAGGAAATATTATTTCAGTAGCATTAATCTAAAAGAAGCAACTGACTTCAGTATCAGAGATCATTTACAGAGAGAAAGCTTTTCTCTTCATTCTGTTGTGGTAATTTGTGGTAATCTCGCATTATGGAACATTGTGTTTGCATAAAAGTGTTGCTCTAAAATGGTTCAGGTCCTATTTAAAAGATCCAACTTTCTTGGTTTGTCTAGGGCTACTCAATTACATCTTTAGCTGGGCCAGATTTTCAGACTAACAAATTTAACAGGACCAGAAATGGTCTTTGGACTGTAAGTAGTGGGTAAAATAAAACTTTTTTTATTGTAATGCCACACTTGTTTTAATTTAGTTGTCATTTATCGCCACATTTATCACAGCATACAGTCTTGTACTATACTAGTACAGCACCCGCGATTTTTATTTTCTGGTTGCCACAGTTTAAAGCAGTGTGTTGGCAGAATTATCAGCTGGGCCACATGGATGTTGGTTCTGGGCCCGCAGGCCGCCAGTTGAAGAGCCCTGGTCTAGAGGATTGTGAATCCTCCTGTGCTCCACTGTTCTATGGAGTACCACAGGGATCCATTTTGGGCCCTATTCTGTTTTCTTTATATTTGCTCCCCCTGGGCTCAGTTCTCAGGACATGCGGCATCTCCTTTCATTATTATGCAGATTACTGACAGATCTATGTTACCCTTAAAAAGAAGGATGGGATCTCTGTAAACATCAGTAACGTTTGAAGGATATTAAATCTTAGATTCCACTGAACTTCTTTCACTTTAATGATTTCAAAACTGAGGTGATGGTAGGGATGGGCGATACCAACATTTTTCCTGTTGATACAATACCCTAATGGTGTTGTATCAACTTGTGGTTGTGGTATCAACTTGTGGTACCTTTTCACTGATACCTATACGATACTTCTTTGCCCCTTAAAGTATAATCACAATTTGTACAGTGTGCATTAGTGTCTTTATTACAAGGGCAATATGAAATATGAATAAAACTCAAGAACATTAATATTTGAAAGAAATCCTTTTGAAAGAATAATTAATTATCAAGACAATTAAATTAAATTGTTCACATTTTTTATGGAAAACAAAACACATAATAGTAATATGATAAATATAATAAATCATCATGTGCATTAACCTGCATTAAATCAGTAAAATATCAAAACAAAACATCATCACTACCAGTAGCAGCATCATGACATCTGATAGACTGCCATTATTATGTGACACAGATGAAATACACTGTGTCTGGGCTTCACATGCAGTTTTATTGCTTAAAATTCTCAGAATTGAAAACAAAAGGCATGTTTCGTATCAGCAGAGTGGTATCTCCATATTTAAAAAAGTATCGATTGCGATACTTTAACTGGCTGGTATCAAAGTATCGACTCCAAAGTATCGATACGCCCATCTCTTGGTGATGGTGTTGGGACAAGTTCTGATGGTGTTCCTCCTGTAGATCTGAATAATTACCTCCACCAGAGCGCGGAAGAAGCTATGTTTTCGCTGGCATACATTTGTCTTTCAGTCTGTCTGTTAGCACCATAAATCAAACAGTAACTGACAGGTTTTGATGAAATTTCAGGAGATCTCCAAAATTGTATTAGGAACAATTCTTTAGATTTTGGTGCTGATCCATGTCACCGTCTGGATCCAAGAATTTTTTTAACACTAGAAATGCCAAAACATTCCAAAAACCCCTAGAACCACCAGAGGGGGTCATAATGTCATGAGGATGTAGCATTAAAAAAATCATAAAGGTGGCATTTTCAAATGCCAATTTTTTCCCTTTGAATCTTGTGACCATTCAGAAGTAGATAAAGCTTTAATAAATAATTATTTGATTAGCATGTGGGATTACAACATTCACTTATCAGCTAACAAATAACTAAATCAAATCCTTTTTTAAATGTATTCATGTTTTTAATCAATTATTTGAGGGGGAACGATTAGAAAAAAAAGTGTCATATAATGCTTAATACAATATAATATATATTATAATCATAATGCTAGATATAATGCTGACGTAAGGAAACAGAATGCTGGATGTCAGCTGATATTGATTTTTTGTATCACACGTGGAGAGATCAATAATGGACGCAGGGTGGGTCATTCTGGCATGGATGCAGCTCCGGTAGAGGACACATGCATTCAGTGCAGCAATGTCCAAAATGTTATAAAACATGGCAACAGGCCATCTTCTAGTTAGATGTTATCATCCAACATTGTTTATACCAGGATCATGATTATTTTCTGGGTCTGGTGATCCAGTAGGTTCAAAATATATAGGGTACTGGGTGGGCTGTTGGGCCTTTTGAAGTTTTTTCTCAGGTAAGTCCCGGCATGGCTTGGTAGAGGTCTGCGCTCTCTGGAGTGCTTGTAGTTTAAAATCATTTTGTAAGTCAGAGATTGTAAACCTGGGGTTTAAAAAAGATGCATGGAAGCCAGATTTGGGCAGTTGTTCGATGCAGTTTCTTTCACCTGTGACAACTGGCCAAAATGAAGCACTTTCTTGCACAACATTACTCTGAAACAGTAATCCATACCTTTGTAACCACCCGGCTAAATTACTGCAATGCACTTTATCCGGGGGTTAGTCAGTCCTGTATTTCCCGGTTGCAGCTTGTACAAAATGCAGCTGCACATCTGTTAACTGGCACAAGCGAGTATGAGCACATCACCCTGGTTTTATCTTCTCTTCACTGGCTGCCTGAGCACTTTAGGATCTATTTTAAATTGTTTTTTATTTTGCACGTAGGTTGTTTGAATGGTGTTGCTCCACTATACCTCTCTGAACTCGTCCATTTTTATACAACTTCTCGGTCTCTCAGGTCAGCTGACCAACTCCTCCTGAGTGTTCCCAAGAGACTAGCCGGAGGCTCAGAGTGGACCGGGCCTTAACTGTGGGATGAGCTGCCTTTACACATTACACATGCCTAGTCTATGTTTGTTTTTAAGTCTCTTCTTAAAACCCATCTGTTCACCTTGGTCTTTGGCACAGCATGACATATGACATTTTCATCTGATTTTAGTTGATTTTACTTATTTTATTTAACTATATTCAAATATTCAAAATGTCCTTCATATACTGTTTATTTGAAGTTTTTAATATTTTTGTAGCACTTTGGTCAACTTTGTTGTTTTTAAAGTGTGTTATAAATAAAATTACAGTTGCAATTAAACAGACTGTCATACTGAAGCTGATTAATGGCCCATCTCCATGGTGAATATGATAAAAAAAACATGAGGTTATCTTCAGTGCAATTCATCTGTTTTCTGCTATTTCACAGCTCAGAGCTACAGAAATCAATTTTTTACTTTCAAACTCTTGACTTATAGCCTCATATCACATCTTTTTATCATTATATTTTTTATTGAAGAAAAACAACATGATACAATTCTGTTTACAGAACAAATTGTAATTACATATTTACAGACTTTCCAACTGGGTCCTCTGCTTACCTTCGTCAGTGGGAAAGTGGGAAATATGAAACATCAAAGAGTCCACATTGCTTTCCAATATTTATCTTGGGGGGGGGTAATCAAGTCAAATGGATTCAGATTAAAACTCATTTTAACTTTATTTGGCATCTGGAAATGTTGTTTAGTATCTTAACCCTCCTGTTATGTTGCAGGTCAAGTAGAGCCAATATAAAGTGTAACCAATGACAGTGGGCAGTGAGTGTGTGTAATGCTACAAAACAAAGTTTTACAACATTCTAAAATCTTTTTTCACTGTTCAGTTTGTAGAAAACCCATAAACGGAGGTCTTTGCTCTGTGCTTTTGGTTCTTTGGTCGTTTTCCCCATGTTTGGTTTTTACCTCCTTCCACTCTCCTCATCACCTTGTCCAGGATTTATTCTGCTTTTTGTTAAGCCCCCCCAATGAATTTGCCTTTTTCTTCACTTGGTAAAAACACATTTTTTCAGTGAAATTTTATTTCTGGAAAAAGCACTTCAACAGTTTTACTATGTAATTTTCTGAGGAGTATTCTGAAAGTGATTTCATTCACTGTAAAATAACTAAGAAAAAAGAAGCACTCTACAGTTTTCAACGGCTTGAAAACATTATAACACACGAGGAACATTTTATCACTGCAGAGATTTTAGCATTGTGTCTGAAACAGGAAGTGAATCAAACAGATTAAATGTAACACTAATACACGCTCAGCCCGGGACCTTCACAGCCATCCATTGGAGGAGAAGTCCCGTCTCAGCTGCTGAGCCTCCGTCTCCGTGAGTGGCTGAAGAGGTGATCGACAGGCGCCGCCATGGAAACCAAACCACTCCATTGCCTGCTTGAGGGCAGGGACTCCCAACTTTCTGGTAACCTAGCAACAAAAATCTCCAATCAATGACCATACACCCTGATAAGAAGTGTTTTGTTTCATGGCTGTAGGAACAATAATGCTGAAATTCAGACACGGCGGTGATTGATATTTGGCTGCTGAGTGGCCTCTGTGTCCCATGTGACTTCACAGCAGATGAAGCTGGATCTCCATGATGCAGTGAGTGTTGGTGGTTCTGAGCTGGACTCATGCTGTTAGGGCACTGACATTTAACACACCTTAATGAAGATGTTTGTAGCCTGAAGCACACTCAGCAGCAACTCACTCGGGCTCAGAAGCTCTCAGAGCAGACATCTGACATTTAACTTTGTCAATTTAACTCACAGCTCAACCAAAACACTCCAACTCCGAGAAAAGGGTTTCAGATTTTTATTTTTCCAGCAGGCTCTGCTTAACGTTTGCACTGTTTTCGTACAGAAGAATTCAGTAAAACCTTCGTACCAATAATAATCTAATACAGCTGATTGTGTTTATTATTATTCTGGGTACCAATGCTGAAGGCAGTGAGACACACAGATTTCTGTTGTCTGACTTATTCTGCTTAAACTTCCTGTGTATCCAGTTCTCTATGGGCCCACGTGGTTAGAACCTCCTGATGCCTCACACTGCCGTTAGAGAGCCTTGGTACCAATCTCACCGAAATATTGCTATCCTCTGTATTTTATGTTAAAAAATTTATTTGGGGGAGGGGGAATAAAACTTCCTTTGTTTCCGTCATAGTACTTAGTGAACAGTGTTCTACTTATGGTAGTGATTCATTGCACAGTGTTCAGGAAAATTGAAGAAGAAAAAAAAAACCTGTTGTCATTTTCATCACTCTACTCTTTATTTTGCAGAAATTAATGACAGTATTGACAGCATTAATTTGTGTTTTTCTCTTTCTCAGCAGGTATCCCTGGCTTAGAGTTATGCAACTTGTTTACCCCTCTTTCCTGTTCTCTCCATCCCCAACCACTCCAGGAAGATGGCCGTCCTTCCTGGTTCTGATGGAGGTTTTTCTTCCCGTTAAAGACGCACTGTGTCATTTTCCAACCATAAAACTCTATTGTGTACATGTCTGGAGCCGTCGCTACCCAGCAGCATCCCAGTCTGCGAAACCGCACTCAACGTTTTCTTCCAGGACATCGCATGATGTTGCAGTCAGGTTTCACTTTACACATGCGTCACATGCTAGCGAGCGGATATAAACACACCGGCCGTTTTCAACGTGCATCGTCATTTTTTCAGCAAAGAAACACTGGAAGACCTTTTCAGAGGAAGAGAGGAAAAGAAATAAAAAAAGAGACAGAGCAAGAGATAAGACCAGAGTCAAGATAAGACTTGACTGGCTAGAGAAAGCTCACAGTACAGGTAGGATGTAAGATGGATGCTGAATTAGCCGTCGATAGGGGATACGTCACTGAGAAAAGTTCTTAGTGCTTCTTTAAAAGAGATGTTTTCCTTCCTAGTTCTGCTTCTGATGGAGGTTTTCTTTCCTGGTCCTGGTCCTGGTCCTGATGGAGGTTTTCCTTCCTAGCTCTGCTTCTGATGAAGGTTTTCCTTCCTGGTTCTGGTCCTGATGGAGGTTTTTCTTCCTGGTTCTGGTTCTGATGGAGGTTTTCCTTCCTGGTTCGGATGGAGGTTTTCCTTCCTGGTTCTGTTCCTGATGGAGATTATCCTTCCTAGCTCTGATGGAAGTTTTCCTTCCTGGTTCTGGTTCCGATGGAGGTTTTCCTTCCTGGTCCTGGTTCTGATGGAGGTTTTCCTTCCTGGTTCTACTTCTGATGGAGGTCGTCCTCTCTACTGTCCACTTGTGCAGCTCAGGATGGAGGATTGAATCGAAGACAAGTTTCGATCCAATCTGTTGGTTTCCTTAGCTAGGTCATTAGTTTATGAACTGGTTCATATGAACAGTTATTAAACAGTATGTGGATTTTTTAAATTGATCAGAATGAATTGGATTGAATGGATCATGTCTGTAAAGTGCCTTGAGTTGACTTTGCTGTGAATTGGTGCTAGATAAATAAAACTGAACTGTGGCATTCCACATTTCTGGGTCCAAAGTGGACTGGTTTTCTGTGGACTTGTCACATTGGCTACCACATTGTCATACTCGATGCAGCTCACAGGTGAAATAACTCGATCAGGGAAGAATCTCACTGGGATTGGTCAACTGGAACTGGAATACATGATTACATGATTACTAAATGATATTTTTTGTTCTGTTCCTCATAAGAGTATTTTCACTCAGCATCTTTGGTTCATGTGTATTTGTACTTTGGCAAAATCCAACTTAAGTACAAGTCAATCTTTAGAACATTTGTTGTTTTTATTTTATCTTTTTAAACTAATGATGATTAGGGATCTTATTTCCAGTGCCAGATAATGGCCTCATTATTAAATGGACAAGATGGAATATTTCTCAGATGATGAAGTTTTTGTTTGGCTTAGCATCAAATTTTCTTCACTTATTCCAGACACGAGGACCGCTGTACGAAGTTTTACCACCACAAGTATTTCAGGCTGCAGAACACTGATCAAACCTGCAGCCTGGCTCGGTTTGAGCTGCTGTTTCATGGTGCGGTTGATAAAAGCAGGCAGCAGATGGTACTCACAGCGGCGTTGGGCTCGATGAGGCGCTGCTGCAGGACTCTGGCTTCCTCCCAACGTCTGGACACACACAGACGCTCCAGCTCGCACAGCTCCCGGCCCAGAACGTTAGCCAGCGCGCACACACCACCAACAGCACCTGAACAAGCACACACACAAAAACCCACTGAGAGTCCAAGAATCAGGAAACATGACAGGCATGTTGTCTTCTTTTCTAACAGCTGTTTGACTTTTTTTTTTCCTCCAGTCTTGTTGATTAAAGAAAGAGATCCAAACATCAGCAAGAAAAAAAAACTGGATCCTGAACAAATTAACTTTCAGTCTTTTTTCTTTAATCAATGATCTAAATCCATGAAGATAATGAGAACAAATACATTTTTTTCTCATCAAGCAGTAGATATTTCCCCACATTATGCTTCTGTAAGTCAACATGTTGGACCAGCACAGGCCCACAACGAGGCATTCGTGTCTGATTTGGGATGCAATAAAATAAAATAAAAATTCTCATTAAACAGAGGTCATGGTTGAAACATCTGTAGGTGAAGAGTTAGAGGATCAGCATCGGTTTGAGATGTTGGCTGTAATCTACAGCTACATGAGGATGACGTGACGGAGGCCGATCCATCTCACTGGTCTGACACACAAGTTCCTTCACCTAGCTTCTTCCTCTCACGTGGCACATCAATGATTTTTTTTCTCCATGGTATGATCAGCTGACAATTATTTAGTTTCTGATTCTCTTTATATTACTGGACCACAAAAACCCAGTTTCCCCAACTGTTATTGCTATTTTCCGTCCGTTTTTAGTGGAAAATAGCATGTATTGAATCCTTTTAATCCCAATCAACATCCAGATATGAAGTTTTCAGGACAGCCTCAGTTGTCAGATTATGAGGCTGAAATGAAGTAAATTAAATTAACGTATCAATAGACATATGGAGGACCAGGAGAGTCATTGAAAAAGCAATACAGCCTTTTCATGATGATTAATTAATTGTGGAATAAAAATATAGATTACTAAATATAATTTAGTCCAATTAAACGATTAATTCATATAAAAAAGAAATCCAATTTGAAAAACATTTTGTGATTGCACATTTGAAATGGGATTATTAAAGAGAAATTATTTATTGTATTCATTCGTTATTAAATCCTGCGATTTAAAAATGCATTTTCAAATCCTTTTTCTAAAAGCAGAACTAAATGACACAATTCATAAACTTGGTTAGAAATACCTTTCCATATCATACATTTAAAAATAATTCCCTTTTCCATTTCCATTTTCTTTTCCCCCTTGCATTTTCAAATTCTTTTTGCAAAAGCATTTCCATAATGGTTTACTCTCTCCATTTAGCTATTCTGTGACCCTTCCGAGCAGTGAAAACAAAGTTCAACCAATCACAAGCGTTCGACATGGTACATCAGCTGTCTAATTGGCTAGACAGTGACACTTCCCTGTCTTGTTACTTCACCAATTTGGCAAAGTAAAAAGACAGAAAACACGAAACTTTAAGAGAAACTCATCTTCTGGATGCTGTGTGGATGCTTCAAAGTTTCACTTATTCTGCAGCTTTCTCCCTACAGTGTATTTGTATTATTGGATCTGTACTGTCAACACGGTTAATGGCTGTTGAGAAGCAAGTTTGGATGTCAAAACGATGAGAGAGCTGGATTACCACATGGGGCACAATGTGGAGCACAACGTGGCACAACGTGTGATTGGTTGAACTTGGTTTTCAGTGTGATCAGGGCCCAGAAGGGTCACTGAATAGTTAAATGGAGAGAGTAATTATGGAAATGCGTTTAAAAGGATTTGGAAATGCGAGGGGGGAAAGAAAATGTAAATGTAAAAGGGAATAACTTTTTTAAATGTATGATATGGAAAGGTATTTCCAACCAAATTTATGAATTGTGTCATTTAATTCTGCTTTTAGAAAGGATTTGAAAATGCATTTTCAAATCACAGGATTTAATAATGAATGAATGAATACAATTTGTAATTCCTCTTTAATAATTCCATTTCAAATGTGCAATTACAAAATGCTTTGCAAATTTGATTTCTTTTTACAAAGCCCAATTCCAATGAAGTTGGGACGTTGTGTTAAATGTAAATAAAAACAGAATACAATGATCTGCAAA
>JBBBVU010000004.1:1526420-1538714 GCA_037177055.1 Atherinosoma microstoma
ACTTTACTCATTCCTAGGATTACTTTACTCATTCCTAGGACTACTTTACTCATTCCTAGGATTACTTTACTCATTCCAAGTATTACTTTGATCATTCCTAGGATTACTTTGATCATTCCTAGGATTACTTTGATCATTGCTAGGAATACTTTACCCATTCATACATACAGCCCTTATAGATATACTTCATTTATTTTGGGGATGTCATTTCACACAGGAGGCAGAAAATAGGCCTGGTCAAGAAGAGGTTAAATGTGAGTTGCACACAGGAAAACAACTGCTGGATGTTTTGTTGTCTTCCCAAGAAATCAGGTTTTTTAAATTTATTTTTAACGTGTTTCAAACTGTTTATTTACCAGGATCATCTTGCTGCTTCAGGTTCATTTTTCTATTTTTTATTTTCACTTCCACGTGTGAATGTCATACCTTGGAATGTGAAGAAAATACATTATTTAGATTAATGAGCTTAAGACACAGATGTCCAGCAGCTTGGATCTCCCTGTATGTTGAAAATCATGTTTTCATTTCACCTCATATAAATCCTCTGAACCTTTTCAAATCATCATTACTGAACCTTTTTAATTATGAATGCATCTCATTATTTCTGTTTATTCTTCCCTGTGCGAGAAATTAAATCAAACTCCTGACTCTTCATCACACAGGATCTTTTCTCCTTTATTGGATTTATAGCTGAAAAGTATGAACCCTATTTAAAGAGGAGCTGGAAAGTTTTCTACAATATAACAACTGAAACCTGTAACGCACTCAGTAAAACCAGGAAATAATCACCAGCTTCCTGTTAATCACACTTTTTAATGGTTTGGGAACTGAGGATTGTTTCAGTTGTTCCAGCTGGGTTCAATTCAGCTTTGATTATACAGCACTCATTCACAATAGAGTCATCTACTCTTTACAGACAGTCCAATTCAAGCCACTTAATTATATTCAAATGAAAACAAATCCATTCTATGATCCACATCAGTCCGGTTTATAACCACTGTTCATATGAGCCAGTTCATAAAACAATGACCTAGCTAAGGAAAGCAACGGATTGGATCAAATCTTCTCTTTGATTCAATTCTCAATCCTAAGCTGCAGGAGGAGACAGTTGGAGAGGAAAACCTTCATCAGAACCTTTACTGGTTTATATGAACACAGTTCTTATAAACTGGACTGACACGAATTAGTTCTAATTGAACAACAGTGGCTTGGACTGTATCTGCATGAGTAGCTTGAGATGACGGTTTTGAATTGGCGCTCTAAAAAATAAAACTAAATTGAATTAAACAGTGTTTCAGAAAAGTCAAAACCGTTTAATATTTTTTATTATTATTCATTCTATGTTTAAATCTTCTGGAAACTGAGCTTGTTATCTAACATTTGATTATTAAAGTCAGAATCTTTCATTTCCTCAGAGCTGGACCATCATGAGTCCAGCGAACGTCTCCAATGACGTCCAAATCAGGTCAATATTGAGAATGTAGCTCACCAGTTATAACAGTATTAATATGACCTACATTTATTTTCCAGTGTTTTTATTTAATATTTTCAGCTAAACTTGGAGGTAGGTTTTTTTTTTACCAAACTTTACATTTCTCCCGGAACTCCTGAATGCAACCTACATTTTTAATAAATGATAAAGTCATGTCACTTTTCCCTATAAGCTGTCATAACTTGACTAATTTGTTTATTATCATCAGGAAATCTAACAATGTGTTACTCTGAACGGGATGTTGATCCTTGTGCAGCAGCTCAGAGGTCACAGCTGCTGGACTGATCAATTTAATCAATAACTTTCCTGACACAAGCCCAGAATCCATGAATGTAAGCGTTTCCTGGTCTGTGTTTGTCTGCATGGTGCTGAGGGGGAAGATGGATGGGGCGGGGCGGGGCTCTATCTAACTGAATGTTGTACCACTGCAGCACTGAGGAAGAGGATGGGGTGGAATGAAGGTGGAAATCCTCTTAAAGGTCTTGCTTTTATGTCTGGTATAAAAGCTGTTGCCTTTCCAGTGAGTTTTTAATGTTGGTATTTCACCTGCACTGAGGAGCAGTTTTTCTCTGGATGTTTTAAACATGTGAATAGTTTTTATGGCTTTCCCATCTTTTCATACAGAACAGTTCTCTGGGAAACAGCTTGGAGTCATATTGGATGACAATCATCAAATGAAAGACAGTATTGGCAGTGAATGTTGGCGATTAATCACATGCACGGATCAATCCCAGGCTGGACGGGGTAAAAGGTGGGAGTAGCGCTCTCTGCTCATTCCCTAATGTAACAGGGCGGTGCAGAGGAGAAGAAGCATCCCTGCTGGGTGAACACATCAGACCTGCTGAGTCACTTTGCTGCATCGGAGCTGCAGCCAATCAGCATCTGTCCCTGTTTCTGCTGTGCTCCAGTAAAATGTCTGCAGCTGCATTGTTTTCAACCCTGTCCTGCGTTGGACAGACCTGTGAGCAGAGAAATGTGGACGCTATTTTTGGACATATGAGAACTTAATACTTGTAAAGTAGAATACAACTATGTGATGGTATTTTGCATCAAAATATTACAAAAAATACAAAGTCCCACAACATGCTAAACTCCTGAAGTCTGATGTTTTCATTTTACATTGAGAAATCTGAAAATGTTCCAAACAAACCCAGTCACAAACATGATAATCAATTTAACACACACTTTTCACATTAATGCCAAAAGGTTGGTTTTTATACAGTTTTCCATTCTTTAAGTTTCTTACTTTTATCTGCCACTTAATCAGGTCTACTTTGCTATACCAAGTTGGACCCCCTTTTTGCTTCACTGCCTTAAGTCTTGGTGGCATAAATCAGTGGTTCCTGCAAGGTTTTGACTGTACAGGGCCTGTGCAATTATTAAGATGAAGGCCGTGTCCACACAGAGATGAGTTGGAATGCATATGCTTAATTTTTTGGGATATTTTGTTCACATGGAAACAGAGTTTTTAGAGCCTTAAATCAGGTCCCAAAGTGAATCAATGGATGTCATTTAAATCTGCTATCCAATCTTTTAAAGTACATATCTTTTGTTAAAAAAAAAAACCAACAAAAAAAACTACTTATCTGTCCCCAACTTGTGCATCCAGTCAGTTCTGGTCCATGTTCTGTGGTTTAGGGAGATCGGTGAGATGGTGGAGCTACAATGGGGGAGTAGTTGATGTCTTTTATCAATGAGAAATGTCTGAGAAATATCACAACATTTCTCCATCTTCTATTGTCCAGTTCTGGTGAGTCTGTGGGAATTGTAGCCTCAGTTTCCTGTTCTCAGCTGACAGGAGGGGCACCCGGTGTGGTCTTCTGCTGCTGTAACCCATCTGCTTCAAGGTTGGACATGTTGTGTTCAGAGATGCTATTCTGCATATCTTGGTAGAAATCAATGCTTATTTTGACTTCTTGTTGCCCGTTTTCTCTTCTTCAGACCATTCTCTGTAAACCCTAGAGATGGTTCCAGTAAATACTCAGACCAACAACCATGCAACATTCAAAGTGTCTTAAATCCCTTTTCTTCCTCATTTTGATGTTCAGTTTGAACTTCAGCAAGTCATCTTCACCATCTTTACATGACTAAATGTGTTGAGTTGCTGCCATGTGATTGGTGGATTAGCTATTTGTGTTAACGGGAAGTTGAACAGGTGGAGCTGATTAAACGGCTGTTGGGTGAATGAAATCTAAAGGAATATGAGCCTATTTGAATTAAACAGCTCATTTGGATTACAGTGAGTACTTCTGATACAATAACTGTAAAAATCCATTTGGTAATTTAACAACATGCTTATTAAATGTAATTATTAACTTTAAGCTCTGATGTTTGGTTTAAACTCTTGTAACTTAGTGTGAATACTCTCAGATAACCAGTTAGAAGAAACAGATCTGGAGCCCCCTGGTGTCCTGAGTACACATCTGAAATCTCACCTTTTTCACAAATCTAGTGACTAATACCATTTAAAAAATGTAAATATTTGGGAAACTGGCCAACAAAGGGGTGAGATTAATGGATATCAAATAAGAACAAGCAGGTTTGTGTTGGTTCATGTGGTTTAAAGTTTATTTTGTCCTGCAGGACGTCATTTCATTCAGCACAACGTGGGAGTGGAGCCGAGAGGCTGACTGCAGGCCCTGAGCCGATAACACCGGGACTGAAACACAAAGACACTGTAGGGTGGAGAGGAAACAGGGAGATGGCACACAGCGTGGCTTTAACTCAGTGGTTTTACAAGTCTGAGGACATGAGGCACATGCACAACGTTTCCTCCTGGGAGGATAAACGTTGACATAAAAATGTGCGTTTACAGTCGTCTTCCACAGCTAAATCAAAATCAACTACACAAACTATTTGTTTCTGCAGAACTAAGCCGATACAGATTAAAATAGACATTAGAGCTTGCTTTTACATTTTAAAAGGCAGTAAACAGGAAAATGGGTTTTTTCTTCATGATTTTTTTAAGTGCTGATGTGGAATAAAGACAATTCAGTGCAGAAGCATGAAACCGTCGGACTTCTAACTCTTATTATTTACATGAACTTCCTATCTTACTTGAGTTTAACCATTAAAGATTATAATTTAAATAAAATTTCCTAGCGAACACGCTAATGTGCAAACAAAATAAAGTTCACGTGAACATTTGAGACCAGAAAAGAACACTTTAAACTCTTCCAATGCACCTCCCAAAACATTTCCAAGTGTCCTCCTATTGGTTCGACAGTTAAACCAAACAGAGAAGAGGGTAAGTGAGGGTGGGCGGGGCACAGAGATGATACACTTCCTGTGGCAGACAGTGGCAGGAAGCGTGTGCACACGGGCAGACTTTACTGGACCTTGGTGACGGCCTCGTGGATGGACTGAGCGATGTGGTCGATGTTCTTGGTGGTCAGACCGCACATGTTGATGCGGCCGCTGGCCATCAGGTAGACGTGCTTCTCCTTGATCATGAAATCCACCTGTTTGGCTGTAAACACACAACACAGTGAACACAGGAACATCTACCACCTGCTACACTTCCCAACTTTCCTCAGACTCTCAGAGGAAGAGAATAAAAGACCCCAGAGGTCTGGTTTCAGATAACAGATGCTGCTGCTGCTGCTAAGCATCCGAGCTGGGGTCTCCAACCTGTCTGATCGTCTCATTACTGAAGTGTTTTAAAAGTCAGAGTAAAGCTCGTTCACTGATTATCCGTTAGACTGTAGCTGCAGTTTTGCTGAAAAATTGACTTTTCAAGATTTTCAATTCAGGCTGAAGATCAGATCCAGGATGCAGGAGGATTCGAGATCAACATCAAGATCTATTTTATTGTCCTTTTAATGAAATTCATCTTGAACTTGAAGTCCTGTGCTTCATAAGTAATTTATAAATTACTTATAAGTGCTTTATAAGTAATTTAACCCATATGCACTCCTCTTGACATTTTTGTCAACTTTTTTTTTCTTTTGGTGATCATTTGGGCTGTGTAACAGCACGGAGTGTGATTTTTTGCAGAAAGTCTTCTATTTAGTCAAATTTTCAAAATCCAGTGTCATTTTCTCTCTAATGTCTTTTATACTGTGTGGAAGAATTTTACACCCTCTCGTGGTCCTTGTGGCCAAAAGTGTCCCTGCACTAAAACTGCTATAAAATCGTCATACATTAATATTTTTTTTCTAATTTATTTTCCATAAATCACTTAAACAACTTCTGTCCTGCTCAAAAATATCAAACTTTAAAACATGTTCAGGCATTTAACCCTTTAAATATCAGTTTCATTATTTGAGGTACTGCTTCCTTCATAGCAAAAAAACACAAAAACTTGATTTTTTTCCATATGATAAATATTATACAGATACACTCTGACAGCCCCGACCAAGTCAAGAGTCTGAAATCTGTCAATTAGGGTGTTATCCACCCTCTCTGATCATGATGGTTTTAATCCTTCAAGCTATGATATATTTTGGTTGGAATAGATCAAAAATCTCTTTCAGATGTTTGATTATCTGTGTGGATGTTTGTTTTCAACTTACGGTTCAGGCCGGTGAAGCTAAACATCCCTATCTGCTGAGTGATGTGGTCCCAGGTCCCCGGGGTTCCCAGAGCCACCAGCTTGCTCTTCAGCTGATCTCTCATCAAGAGGACCCGGTCTGCCATGGTCTTCACGTTATCCTGCCTTCAGAGGGACGGAAAGACAGAGAGAACGACACATCAGACAGAAGAAGAGGGGACATTTCAGGTCAATGTGTTTGGAACGGACCATTCTGCAAACAGCTCGGGGCTGTTGAGGGTCTTGCTGACGATTCGTGCTCCCTGAGATGGTGGGTTGGACCAGGTTGTCCTCACAATCTTCTCCATCTGGGACAGGATGCGGGTCAGGTTCTCTGTGTCCTTGGCGACCACCGTAAGGTTCCCCACCCTCTCATCTGACCACATGAAAACAGAGTGAGCTGTGCGTACGTGGCCGAGTTAACAGAGAACCACGTAAACATGAGTCCAAAGGGACGAATCATTTGTCCTCACTGTACAGGCCGAAGTTTTTGGAGAAGGACTGAGCGACGAGGAGCTCAAAGCCCTCGGAGACGAAGAAGCGGATGGCCCAGGCGTCTTTATCCAGACTGCCAGAGGCGAATCCCTGGTAGGCTGAGTCGAAGAACACAAACAGCTTCCTTCTCTGGAGAAGGAAGGAAAAAACAAAGAAAACTTCAAAAAACTGTTTCCATTCTCCAGAATAAGCATCTTTTGATCTGAAAGCAACAACATCCTTCTACCTTCATGACTTCTGCAATGGTCTTCCACTCATCCTGGGTGGGATCTGTCCCGGTGGGATTGTGGGCACAGGCATGGAGGACGAAGACGGAGTGTTCAGGAGCTTTCTGTTAACAGCAGACAAGATCATCATAACGCACCTGATGTCTCTCTAATCTTTATTTTCCTTCCCCTTCTTTGACATCTGAAAGTTGACAGTCCTGAAGCCATTCCCTGGACTTCAAGGACATTCGATATGAAACTGGCCGATTTGACGGCTCATTATTTAACCCTTTATAAACTGCAACATAAACGGTCCGCCGATACCTAAACTGTTATTTTTGTGCATGGTGGTATCATTTCTTGGAGTATCCTCATGCGCTTTGTATTTGCATGATCTGTATACTTTGAACTAAAAGGCCACAAAAGTCAATGGGCAATAATGACTTAAAAAAAAAGTGTTAAAATAATGCCATAAATATGAAAAATACACAAAAGTTGGACAATCTTTCATCACATTTTTCTAAACAAACATAAAACTCAGTGAAAATAAAGAAATAATTATTTACACTATATAAGTTATTGCAGTGATCACTCTCTTTTAGGAGCAGAGTACAAAGGCGTTTGACTGACTGATTTAATTTTCAAAACAAAGCATTTGTTTTCCTATGGTGGCGTCATTTATTGGAGTATTTTTAAGTACTTTATATCCCTAGAATATGTACAGTGTTTCCCCAACATTGACTCAGCCACCTCGGCTACATTTGAAATTGTTTCATATGGACAATGTCAACATTTCTTAACTGAAGATGTGTTGCTGCTTCCAGAAGTGCAGCAGCAGTAGGCTACTCTGCTGTCAGACATCTGCTCTGCACATGAACACAGCATGCAGAGTGTGGTTGGCACAGAGGTGGGGCTTTTTGGTGCATTCAATTTGTACTGAGAATTTGGATTTTCCTAGATCCCAGTCGGCAATACAACAAGAAATCGGTTATCTGACTAAAAACAAAATCGGGGAAGACTCACTAGCTCTGATTTCACCCATTAAAGATGGCAGCCAATTCCCAGATCTGACTTCTGATGCTGTTGCTTTAGATTTTATAGGTGGAATAGACATTACAATATTGATGATGAATAGCAAACACAATGCTATGTAACATTAAGTAATTGGTCCTAACGCTACCGTGGCTAATGAAGTTGACACTGGTTAGCTCAAACAATGTAGGCTATCATCTACGCATCGTAATGTATTAACCACTGGATGCAGTTTCAGACGAGCCTGTTAAAATATTTCTTCAAAAAGCATCAACACCACAATTTAACTATGCTCCATTCCTCCGCGTCTGAATGAGGCGGTGACCATCCGCGCATGAGACATCTGCACACATCGTTTTCGATAACATCGCAAAGCGCGCTGTTCTTTTTTAGCTCAGTTACCACTGAGTCTCAGATTAATAAAACACGGTTGCATAGTCGGGTCAGATTTTTCAGCGTCGGACAAGTGTTCAGGAGTTAAAGGAAGGGTTTCAGAGTAAGGATCTGATGAGACGGCAAGCCCATCATCAGACGCTTCCAAAACTACGTCACTACATGCGTCAATCGGCGGGTTTCCCTCTGAGAATGAGTTTATGAGTATTGAGTCAGCGAGATCAATATCAGCGTTCTCTCTGGCTTGTGCGCGAGTTACAGCACAAGCTGGATAAAGCTTGGTGTCTGTACACAAGGGGTCTGACAAAACAGTGGCTGAAGGAATATCTAAAATCTCTAGATTTGGGACCACACGTCCTCTGGCCACATCATTCCCCAGTAATGTGTGTGTGTGTGTGTGTGTGTGATCGTGTATGAAAGAATTGACAATGATGTGTGTGTTTTTGAATTGCTGTTATATTCGGTGTGTAAAGACTTTAAAATTCTCTTTTATGCATAAATTGTTTTTAATAATGTAAAGCACTTTGTGTTGCCTCGGTATGAAAAGTGCTTAATAAATAAAATTTTATTTGATTTTAGTTTTTATTAGAGAGCAGTTTAAACAAGATTATGCTAATAGGGAACTTCCCGTGGATGCTCCATTTTTAAAGGATTAAATGAGAAATGGAAATCTTCCTCTATATTTGTAACCTTCTGGTTTTATTGAATATCATCATCCTTCCTTCCTCACCTCCAGGTCATCTAGGAAACCGGTGAGGTCCAGGCCCCTTTTAGCAGCATCCCAGTAGTGGTACGGACGGATGTCCTTGAATCCAGCATCAGCAAACACACCGTTGTGGTTCTCTGGAATTTAAAAAAAAATCAAATAATTAAGTTTATTATTGCCTTCATCCTAAAATCTACATTTCTCTGAGAAGAAAAATTCACAGCTCTTATTTTCGATCCTACAACTGTGTACTGACCCCATGTGGGCGCTGAGACGTAGATGGGCGTGGCGGTGTTGTTGACGCCGTTGTACCACCGCCGCAGGAAATCTGCCCCGATCCTCAACGCACCGGTCCCACCCAGAGCCTGAACTCCTCCAACCTGAAATAAGGAGAGAGAGGCTGCCTCAGTAACGTGGAGGACGGACCGATCACAACACAACTGAGCTGAACTATGACGTCATCATAGATCTGACTAAGAATAAAAACAACAACAAAAAGTCACCCTGTTCTCCTTGATGGCAGCGCTGTCGTCTCCCAGAGCCACCTTGGAGGCAGCGGAGCGGAACTCGGGCAGGCCGAGGATGGGCAGGTACTCGTGGTTCAGGCTGTCATCCTCCACGATGAGCCGTTCCACCTTCTTGACCACTGGCAGCACCCAGGGCTGGCAGTCATCAGTACGGTACGCTGGAGGGACAAAAAGTAGCCCACACCTTAATGAAGAAATCACAACTGATAATCGAGCTAAGTCCAAACAGAACAAAACACACATTTAACCTTTGAAACTCCAAGTCATTTTAGCCTAACCTTTTAATCCCAGTCACCATGGCGACATGATGTTTTCAGGACAGCCTCAGTTGTCAGATTATGAGGCTAAAGTGATGTAAAATGAATGTATCAATAGATATAGCACCATAAAGACCAACCAGAACAAGAAAATAGAATCTATTATTATTATTATTATTATTATTATTATTATTATTATTATTATTATTATTATTATTATTATTATTATTATCATCTATTATGTATTAAGTACTTTGGTCACTGTTGATCTGTGTGTCATTTCTACAAACTTTTTCCCATCTATAAATCATTCTCTCAAGTCTTGGCTTTCAGGAGAAAATATTGGCGTTGAAACAAACACACAACAGAAACTATTTACATATTTACACTTTTTCCTCATTTCCAGTTATTTAGGCTACTCTTTACCTCCTATCCTCACAAAACCAACTCCAAATCAGCTGCTTTTTGGTGCCACCTCGCATCTAAAACATCTTCTTGGCCTTATTCCAGCCATAAAGGACTTTTTCTTTCTTTTTTTTACATAAACTTTCTGCTTGGTTGTTGATCTTTGGCTGCTCCTGATTAGACATTACCGTCAATTTAAGCTTTATGATTGGTGGAATCGCCAGGTCGGGCTTCTTAAAGATCGGCCAGAAAACTGCAATTGGTGTATCCCAAGATATAAGGGATACCGTTTTATGAGTTAAAGTTTTTATTTTTTACTGCAGAAATGTTTGAGAACCAGAGATACTGAGATGGTGTGATATTTTAACATATTTTTCATACAGTTTTGTTCATACTAAAAGCAGCCAACCCAGATTCCCATCTTCCCCTTTCACTATGACAAAAAAAACTTCAAATAACTACCCCCCCAAAAGTCCTTTGAAAAATAAAAACTACAGAGACAGGAGTACAATACAGACAACATCTACAGTGCTATCACACACTCTCTGATGGTCACACAGACTGAGTGTTGCACATATTTGACTCCTAAAGAATTCAAGCTACTTCATACTGAACTGCAGCATCAAATATCAGGATTGAAGGCCAAAGACATGAAGGATAAAATCATTTAAGGCTTCAAAGGTCAACAATAAAAACAGCCATGTTTAAACAACATGATCGCTGAACTTCAATACAGTTTCTAATGGCTCTATCAGACAGGTGAGTGGCCAAACTGGTCTGCTGAGCACAGAGATGTTGTGACAACAAGCTCATGTGCATCATTAGAAAGGTTAACGTTAACCCTGTTCAGGGTGGTAAGACATTTTAACATGTTAACCGGTGGGGGCCCGCTCTTGGGCCGTCTTTCTGAAAGAAAGTTTATATAAGTTTATATGTAAAACGAAAGAGAGATTTACAATTATCCTTCCAAAGAAGCAATGCTTTTGCATCCAAAGAGTTCCAAAACAGCATCTAATTCAATTAGGGGATGGCGTTTTTGGCATTTTTAGGGTGAGTTAGCAGAAATGTTGTCCCATGTCAACCTGTTAAATACGATTGAATAATGAATAATTATCGTTTTTAAGTCATTACACATATAAGGTTTTATTAAGATACATCTGAAGTGGTGGTCTACAAATGTAGGAGTCCATAGTGACAAAAATATCCAAATTGTTATCAATAAGATATGTTCAGGCTCACATACACAGAGGCTGTATGTTCCTTATAAAGTTGGGATTTACATTCAGTCTGTCTAGCCGAGTTAGCTCCACAGACCCGTATTGATTGATTATGTGATCAATGACTAATATTTGAGCTATTCTTACTGTTACAACCTAAACAAACAAGTAAACATCTAATCTTTCGGTTCCTGCTGAAGATGACACATATTACAAAGGTGTGGTGCGTTCATGTACATAGATAAAGGAACAAGTAAGAAACACTTTCTAATCAAATTAATCGTCATGTCAAACTCAAGGCTGTAACTGGGAATGACTTAATGGGTAATATGAGCAGATGAGTTACGAAACCAGGTCTTCCACTGGTACAGATTAGCATGTGTAAGGTCTACATTAACAGTGTGCCAACATGAGGGTGAAGGTTATATAATTAATTTAGGTGTCTGCTAGTTAGCTTCAGAGTTAGCTTGTAGCAAGGTCATATCAGAGAAGCGCTAATGTATGGTATCACCATCACCGCTCCGGTATGCGCAGCGCGCTCACTTGGCTTTAGCATTAGCCGTCAGCTATCATCTGTTTACCTCCAACTCCCAGGTTCACCTTCTGCGGGTGGCTGTCCTCTCTGAAGTCAGCGGTCAGCTTAAAGACGGCTACAGGCGGGGCCTGGGGGACCTCGCTGAACAAGGACATGGCTCAGGACAAAGCAGAAGTTCCCGGTATGGAGCAGGAGGAGGACACGGGGTGCAGACACTATCAAAGACGGCCAGAGAGGGAGAGTCACACAGGTTCACCTTCACCCAGCTTGTTCAGGATGTGCTGGAGAGAGGCGTCAGTCTGGTAGCCAATGAGAAGGCTCGTAACACCGGGGTAGGTACTGGAACAGCCAATCAGAGCACAGAAGCACAGAAATGGAAATAACACGTTTTCCCCATTTATTTAATATTTTCTACTTTCTACTGGATAGATAGATAGATAGATAGATAGATAGATAGATAGATAGATAGATAGATAGATAGATAGATAGATAGATAGA
>JBBBVU010000004.1:1538814-1551470 GCA_037177055.1 Atherinosoma microstoma
GGGGCAGCAGCATTAGAACCAGAGACTGTAAGAGACTCAGCAAACTGATGAAGAAGGCTGGTTCTGTCCTGGGGATACCTCTGGAGCCGCTGGAGCTGATTGTCCAGAGAAGAATGCTGCACAAGCTGCTTAAAATAATGGACAATTCTTCACATCCTCTCCACAACACAGTGAAGAAACAACAGAGTGTATTCAGTGAGAGGCTGCGTCAAGTACGTTGTAAGACGGAGAGGTACCGGAGATCATTCCTGCCAGCAGCCATCACCCTCCGGAACAAGGCCCTATCCCTATCTTCATCTTCGAATCAATTTTTTTTTTTGTATCATTATTATTTTAAAAAAAGAAAAGAAAAAAAGAATAATACCTTGCTACAACAATAATTTCCCCCTAAGAGGGATAAATAATGTATATATCATTTCATTCATTTCATTCATTTCATTCATTTCATTTCATTATATATTGTGTAAAAAACATTTTTCTTAACAAGATTAAAGTAATATCAGGTAGCCTATAGTTCCTTTAACTTTTGCCATTTTCTCAGTGATGCCCCTGCCATCGACAGCTAATTCAGCATCCATCTTGCATCCTACCTGTACTGTGAGCTCTCTCCAGACAGTCAAAAACAGTCTTATCATGACTCTTGTCTTATCTCGTGCTTTGTCTCTCTTTTGTTTCCTCTCTTCCTCCTATAATGTCTTCTTGTGTTTCTTTGTTGAATTTGTAACTGTGCATATTCAAATGCAGTGTGTTTCCGCTTGCAAGTGTGTTAGGCATGAGCAAAGCGAATCTCAGCTCCGTCACGCAGCGTCCCAGATGACAAAGTTTTATAGCGCGGTTTCTCAGCCTCGGGTCGCTGCCGGGCAGCAATGGCTACAGAAATGCACATAATGAATGTCACTGTGCCATCAACTCAGTCTGGAATGCAGAGTTTTAAGGTTGAAAAGTTAAGCAGTGCGTCTTTAATGTCCATCCGTCCATCCATTTTCTGTACCACTTAATCCATGCAAGGTCGCGGGTGGGCTGGAGCCTATCCCAGCAAGTATCAGGCGAGAGGCAGGGTACACCCTGGACAGGTCGCCAGTCTGTCGCAGGGCCGCGTCTTTAACGTGTCAGATTTTAAAGTTTTGGCAGCATTGATGGTAATTAGCCTCACTCTTTTCGAGCATCTTAGTTGTTTTAGGATCATAAAAATTAAAGTTCCTTCAGGCTGAGACAGACTAATCAGTATTCACTACTTTCTAAAGTTTTTTTTTTACAACATCTGGGTGTTATTTTAGACTCAGATTTGAGCTTTAGGTTGCACACAAAGAAGGTTATGAAATCATCATTCTTTCATCTTAGAAATATGTAGAAATTAGATAATTTATTTCTGAAGAAGATCCTGACAGCCTGATTCATGCATTTGTCTCAACATAGTTTGATGAGAGTGTCTTTACTGAATTTCCAAAGAAAACTTCTTCAACTTCTTCAGTACTCTGCAGCCTGGCTGCTAAACAGAACCAAAAAAACGACCACTGTAGTCCAGTTTTAGCAGCTTGGCTTCCTTATGGTTTTAGAATTAGTAATTTTATTCATAAGCATTTAACTTGCACTGAATTTCTAATATCACCTTTTGTACCTCACATTCATTATGTTGAATTATTTCTCTTTTGAAGTTTCTGCTACATTAATTATTTTTAAGTTTAATTAAGTCAAGTATGTGATTATATGTTTTATTTATACCTTTAAATGCAAATTGAGTGTCTGTATTTTCCTTGTAAAGCTGCTGTTTTGTATGAAAGAGAGAAAGACAGAGCTGGCCCAAGGCATAAGCGAACTAAGGTTACAGCCCCCACACCACCAGGGGACCCTCCCAAATGTGCTTGAAATGTCAAGATAACTTGATTGAAAAATAAATAAATAAATAAATAAATAAATAAATAAATAAATAAATAAATAAATAAATAAAAAGAAACCCACAAACATGTGATTTAATGATTTAAATCAAAATAGTAATCCGTACATAAACATTCAGTCAAACTTTCCACCAATCAGAGAGCTTAAATTGAGGGTAATGTCCAATCAGGAGCAGCCAAAGATCAACAAGTGAACAGAAAGTTCTATGTGTTTCTGAAAAGAAGAAAAATAATGCTCCTATATGGCTGGAATAAAGCCAAGAAGCTGAGTTGGAGTTGGTTTTGTGAGGATAGGAGGTAAATAGTAGCAGAAATAACTGGAAATTAGAAAAAAAGTTTAAATATGTAAATTAAAAGTTCTTTTCCAAAATGCTATAAAGTTCCTAGTACATTTTAAACAAGGAAAAATAGTGATTTGGCATGAAACGTTGATAGAGCAGTGTGTAGGTTCAGTTCACAGCAAAATGGCATGACAAACTGTGTTTGTTTTTTGTTTTTTTATTTGGCTTTTATAGTGTTTTGGAAAAGAACTCTTCAAAAAGTTTCTGTTGTGTGTTTATTTGAATGCCAATAATTTTCTCCTGAAAGCGAAGACTTGAGAGAACGATGTTCAGATGAGAAAAGGTTTGGTCACAGTTGATCTCTTATTTCCACAAAGTACTATTATTAATAATTTCTGTTTTCTTGTTCTGGTTGTTCTTTTGCTGCTATATCCATTTATACATTCATTTTACATCATTTCAGCCTCATAATCTGACAACTGAGGCTGACCTGAAAGCATCACGTCTGGATGTTGACTGGGATTAAAAGGGCTGAGATTCTCCTTGTAGTTTTAATTATAAAAAGAAAAGAAACTATGGCTTGGAGTTTTAAGGGTTAAGGTTAAAAACTGTAGCCAAAGGGACACTCACTGGATGTAAGCCAGCTATGAATAATGCAATGGCATGGGGGAGGCTATTTAAATTCTGCTTGTGGCCCTATAAAGGCCCTGTATACACTTGTTCTGTTTTTATTGTTTCGTGTCCACTTCAGGGTCTCTCTGTAATCTCAGATAAACTACTGACTTGTGTCTTTGAGAGCAAGACGGTTCATGAAAACATCAGCGGGATGTTTCTGATCCCCTTCAGATGTTTACCTTGTGTCATCCTGCAGATTGATGGTCGGCTCGTGATCACACGGTTGGTGTTGTTCAGCAGAACCGACTGTGACCGTGGGCGCTGCATACCTGCAGATTAGAGTCAGAACGCAGCACACACTTCCTGACATTCCTGCAGCCAAAGAGGGAACATTGTCTTGTATTCAAGCTCTGCGATCTGTTGCTCGACACACACACATGCTAATCTTAACTATGAGAACTGAATTCCTAACTGTAACCCTTACATTTTAATCCTAAAAACATTTCTACCTCCATGTTTACAGGAAGTCCCCAGAACATGAAGCGCAGTCGGATTTTCGTCCCCATCGTGGTATATAAACACACACTGGAGTGAGGACAGGTCTATACATGATGTGAGTGCTGCTGCATTGCTCAGGTTGGTGTGTGTCATTCCTTCTCTGTCAGGCCCAAGACTATTTCAGGGTGTGGATGATGAACTCACGCTGGGGAATGTTTCTGTGTGTGTTAGTATGTCTCCTGCTCCTTTTTTTGAAACCATAAATCGCCACAAATCGCTTGTTTTCTGGCTGAAACCTGCAGGATTAAAGGTTGGGATTGGGTTAAAATGACATTTTTTAGAAGTGAGGAGATGTTGGTGATTAAAACAGGACCATAAACTGATGCATTTTGTTGTCTCACAAAGACAGACATCCAGAAAATGTGTGTGAGCGTGCAGCAGCAGACACATTAGCTCTGATTAGATCTGGAGAAGGATGCCACATTAGCTGCTTAATCCTTTGCAGGTCAGCCAGGTCACACACACAGAGGAAATATGTGCATGTGCACTGCGTGCACAACGTGAGAGTGGAAAAGACTGATAAACCTTCTCTAACAAAAAAGAAAGAAAATCCGAAGATTTAAGATTTAATTGACTTCAGGTTTTCATAAACAAAAGGAGATTTACAGACATTTTCACAAGCATGAACTGACAAAAATCACATTTTCATTTGGTTAATATGGATTTAAATGACTAATAGACTCATAAATTCAGTTTTTCTTATCAATTATCACTTCTTCTTTTTTTACAATCAGCACAAACATAAACTTAAACAGACTCATTTAATATGTATCCACTATCATACAGTTAAGTTAAACCCTTTGAACATTTTGAGTCAGATTCATTTTGTTTTGTTCTGTTCAGATTTTAAGGATTATCATGCAAATGTTTGGGCACCACGAACATCTCACATCTTACTGATGCCTAAAATCATAATACTTATATTTATAACATCGTATTTCAGTAAAGTGGTAAAGAAGTTGATACTCAGTTTTACAAATGTACAGAATACCTTTCTGAAACCACTTTTATATAAAAGTGTCCACTAATTAAACATTGTGAAGTAAACAATGTGGACAAAGTTGGACAAAATGTCCTGGGATAATTTTATTGTTGTAACTTCTGAAGATTATTTATATTTTTCTTACAGTCTTTCTTCTTCACAGTAAAAATAAGAAGATTTTTTTGCAACAGGTGGATGAGTGGGAGGCGGAGGAGGAGTGGGTGGGGGTTATTTAAGTGTCAGTGTGAAAGGGGCAAAGAAGTGCTTCTCTGGACTGTAGACGAAGGCAAACTGATTTGGAAGATTTCAAGGTTTCATTTTTAGTGACATATTTAAATTGATTTTTTCAATTTAATTTTTCTTATTTTAGTATAAGTAAGGTTTTTATGGAGAACATGAGCAGCCGGTGTTAAAATTTCCTCCAGGATTGATAAAGTTTATCTCATCTTACACTTCCAGCCATCGTTAGCATCAATTCTCATCTAAAAAGGAAGATATGAATAACATTCAACTTCCTGATCTTGACCTTGAAAATTCAGTTTATTTTAATTACACACACACACACACACATATACACACACACACACTCATTAAGTGTTGGGTGAAGGGCTGTGAGCATCATTACATATTACATGAGTCTGAAGCTAATTACATGTCCAACAGGCTCATTAGCTGATTTGCTGGACTGAGTTACAGCATCAAGTTCACTTCAGAGGAAACTCGACCTGATAACACCTGACACACACATAAACACACACACACACACACACACACACATACACACACACAGGTTCTACTGTACAGACATAATATAGGCTTAATGCAGCCAAATCTACTGAGCTGCATGCAGTTAAAAAAAAACACACACACACACGCACGCACACACACACACACACACTTCTCTACTACACTGTAAAAACTGTGTTTCTTTGTCAGCTGAAATACTGAGAAATAACATGGTGGGGGGATACAGTTTATACCTCTACTTTTACCAGATATATTTCGTTTTATTTTGGCTTTTAATGTTGAATAAAAGACAGTAGCACTGTCTGCAGAAAACTGCAGAAAAAAAACTAAAATGTGTCTAGAAATTACAGAAGATTGCTGTTATTAATTGGTTTTATAGCAAAATTTTATGGAGGCTTCTTGTATTTAGTCAGTATGTCATGTACTTTCTTGATCCCAGTTGCACTCTGAGATAAGTCGGTAAAAATATGGTCAAATGTACTGTAAAAATTTGCAGTAATTTTCTGTTTAAACTTTTTACCCACTTGTATTTTTGTATCTTGGGAACAGCAACTCTTCTCAAACTAAAAGTATCTGGAGTCATCTGAGATTAGTTTTGCACTCTCAGAGTTAAATAATTAAGTTTAACATAGTTGTAGTTTCCTTATGGCACACTTTTCTCCAGATTCACAGATCCACAGAACCAAGTGTGCAAAGACTGCAAAGGCTCATGGGACATTCACATTCAGCAGGAATTTAACCTCTTGTGGTTTTTATCCAATAAATTTGAGATACATGCTTTACATCCTGTGTTATGTTTACATCTAGACAATGTTGTTGGGATGTTTAGTTCTCTTTGAATGTTAAAGTTGGTACCATGAGTGTAGAGGGCAGTACAAGAAGTGAGACCCGCCACCACCACTACCTTCAATCCATGTGGTTTACTGGCAGCATAAATTATGCTGGATAAGAATTAATCTTATCAACTTGATTTAATAATTTGTTACCACTTCAAGAAACTGTTTTGATTTGGTTAAACTATTCTTTCTTTTGGTCAGTGTGGTTTCACTCTGTGTTTACAACAGGGCATAATTTTTCTGGTAATGGATTATTAGAAGTGTCCATACAGTTAAGGGTAAAATATCCTGCTGACTTTTTGTTTCTTTATGGACATTGTTGAGTGTGTTTTTTTTTTCTCATCTTCCATCTGTGGTTATCAGTGGGAGCAGTGGGATGCCTGGTATTAAGGCGACCGGGGCTTGAGGACTCAAGGGCCCACAGTGGTTCACCTTGAACCTGGTTCAAGTCCACCTCTTCAGCCTCTCGGCCAGCTCTATGTGTACACTTAATTTAGTATAACGTCAATTTACAATAAGAATAAATTTCCAGTAAAATAAGAAAGCTAAACTTGAATTTAGCAGTTTAACTATTTTCTTTAGTCAGTTGAAATTATGATTAATTTAAAAAATATATAATTGCTTTTTTATGTGAGATGATATTACATTTCCTTTTGAAAAATTACACAGTTATAGGATATGTTATTTTACACTTAACTTTGCACTCTCTTATTTATATTGTCCTGTATTTAATAAATAGGCTACATGAAAAAAAAGTGAAATGATACAGAAAAGCGTATTTATTTTACAGTGTAGCTTCATAAACTGAGGAATATAGTTTAATCTCTTATTTCTTCTCCTTTCACCGTCACATCTTTTTTCTTACTTCTTTTATTTATGAACCAATTTTATTTTTGATTTGGAGACATTTTCATGATCAGAGGTTTATGGTTGGATCCTGTGTTGGAGTGTTTTAACTATTTTAGCATCTGCAGGAAGCTGTTTGATGCATTTGATTCAGGGAAAGATAAGTCCCAACGTACAGAAAACAACTTTAATCTAAAAATGAGTCTTTTGATGAATAGCAATATAATAAAAGGCAAAATTCATAAATTGAGAGCAAAAAAAATCCTAAACATGAATAAAAAGCCTTTTTCCCGTCTTTTTTTTTTTTTTAGTTCACCTTAATAATAATCTTGACTATTATAATGAAGCGGGTTGTGTTGTGTGTCTGTTTATTTCTGAGGAGGAAGTGAAAGTGAAAGTTAAAGGCAGGAAACTTCCCTGACAAACAGCAGTAAACATCCTCCAGCCCTCCGCCCTGCTGCTGTCATCCAGGCGGAGTAAAACGATGACAAACTCCCGAACAGCAGCGGTGCCGGAGCCCTTGACCCCCAGGCGGCCTCCTCCTCCTCCCTGGTCCAGAGCCCATACCTAGCCGTGAGCCTCTGCCAGCCCGGCCCAGGAGCCTCCATGGTCGGAATGATCTATGTCCGTCCGGCTCGAAGCGGTATCGGTTCCGCCGGAGCGCGCGGGATGCAGAGGCCCGTGCTCAGCCTGCAGGAAACAGGCCCTTCCTCCCACTAAACACCGAGACGCTGCTGGGAATAAAGTTCGGCCTTCATCACATCCGGGGTAACTGGCAGGTCAACGTGAACGCGCACCACTTTGGTTCACTGGGGACCAGTTGGTCAGGTTCACGTTATGATTCATTCCTCTTTATTTCAGATTCTGAGCTGTGGGATTTTAATCAGTTATGGCTCTAAATAAAATCCACAGGATGCGTTTAACTGAGACGTGAAATGAGCCCAAATCTGCTGCGTGTTATTTCTAAGTGACGCCATGAAACCAGACCAGTTTGAGAAGCTGCAGAGAAGTTTTTCTCTTTCATTCATCAGCGCTGACAGAGGTCGTGTGAGAGGGAACTTTCTCTGGATCATCTGGGAAGATGAGTTCCTATACGGAGGAGGCCATCTTCCTCTTGACTGGTTGTTTTCTTCATATTTGTTGTTTGAAAATAAATAAGACATTTAGGATAAAGGATTAAATGATGGATGGAGTCCAATACCAAGAAACATGTGTTTTGATAATTTTGGGAGTGAAAATGTAAAAAGCAAGTGTTTGAATTTTCTTTTTTCTCTCTCTTTCTGTTGACAAAAACAAAGATATTTGTTAAAGACGTGTCTTTTGTCTTAAAGAAAATCAAGTAAATTTTAACATGGATATAAAATTATCGTTAAACAATCTTCTTTAGATTCCAAACTTAACTAAACAGAGGGAAAAAAGCAGTAAATTAGATTTTGGTGGGTTATTTTTTGATTGTTGGTAATACATTTTATACACCTAGAAAGGCTGTACTTACCTTTTAAATGGAGCCTCATACGAAGGAAGATGCATTTGTGGGATGAGCAGCAGAGTTGAGTATGTGGGTTGAGCCCATTAAAATGAAACCGAACAAGAGTCAATAGCAGAATCAGCTGGTTGGAGAGGATTTAAGAAGTTTCCATGGGTACATCTCTGGTATCCATCCCACACGTGCATTTCCTTCCAAACGTGGCTCCATTTAAAAGGGAATAAACAGGTTTTCCGATAGTAAAATGTATAACCAAGAGGCGTAACAAGTAATCCGCCAAACAGTCACTGACTTATTGTGTTAATTTTGCAATGAGCTAATTTATGTGAAGGATTTCACTCAAAGAGGGAAAAAAATTATGTTCCATAAATTAATTTCATTTAATAGATTAATAAAGTAGTCTAAATAAGTCTTTGCAAAGTTTATATCCGAAAACAGGTCAAATATAGAAATTATCTTCAAAACTGATTTTTAATGAGGAAAAGGTTTCCTGTTCTGAACACTTTAAATAAGATCTCCTTTTCAATTAATGATTCTTTATATGAAGTTGAAGCCCCAGTCAGTCCTGGTTCTGGTGTGTGAGCTCGGCGGAGTGAGACGGAGACCCCGTGGTCAGCTTGTGGTGATTGATGGCTGGAAACCTTCTGCAGGTTGTGAAGCAGCCGATTTGGACGCTTTTCTGCAGATAAAGAGCTGATAAAGGAAAGAAAAACGGGTGAAGGGGCTCTAATGGAGCAGGAGGGGAATCCGGACTGTCTGCGCCGTGATGGAGTGGTCTGTCTCCCCTCATGGAGGCTCTGATGCCCCCGGATATGCAGGAGGAACCATCACATGGCCTGAGTTTTCTGAGGGAAAAGATCATAAAACTTCTGCACTCCTCCAAACTCTGACAAAATGAATCCCTGTGCTGTGATAAGACTTAAGGGTCTTTAAAGCTCATTTATTCTTTAGTCTCTGTGATTCTGCAAGCTCTTCTCATTATAGTAGACATAAAAAAAAGCCTCTGTGGAAATTTCTGCTTAAGTTAAGAAACAACACGGTAATAAATCAAAGCTCAGCGGCCGTAACGACTTGTTTCCTCTGCAGTAAAACAATGGAAGTGGAGCTTTAGGAGCAGATAAAGCTGCAGGGCGGCGGGTCTCTGTCGGGTTTACTCCTCCTTCATCACAATATGAGAAAGAAAAATAACAGAACACACATCCATCACTCCGGAGGACACCGCCTGCGCTCCTCCGGCGCGCTTATATACAAATCTGTGGGCCTTAATGGCCCGGGTGGAGATCATTTACTTTATTTGCATGTTAGAGAAGGGAAAAAAGAAGTTGCGTCTCTTTTCATTTCCCACATAAATCAGGAATTCCTCTGCCGGTAAAAGTCGCTCGTTTGTCAGCAGAGTCTGGCGTGGCGCATGACAGAAAACGAGAAACAGAAGTCCAGTTAGGTAAACTGTTCAACAGCAGTCCGGGCGGGTTCCTAAACACAGCCGGCTGCGTCAGACGCGCAATCTGGGCCTGTTTCCCTGTCAACGACCCGGAGTTCTGAATGAGGTCCAAACGCATCAGCACGGCTTTAAAAATCACCACCTGCCCCCGTCCTTCTTCCCTTTCTTTAGATTTTTATTCTTAAATGCAGCTTGAATTCCCTCCGTCCCTGTAGTCGCTCCATCTGACCCAGCTCCTGGAGAGGCGCACGGCCGCTGGCTGAGCAGCTGCCAGGGCGGACAGAGACGTTCCGGATCACTGAGACAGATTCTACACTCTGCTTAATGGACCTGTTACTGACTGCAGGCCTCTGCTATCTAAACAACAGCACGCACGCGCGGGTACAGTCGCGCACTTACAAGTTTCAAGGTTCCAATACCACCGATTTTTACGCAGAGCGGCCGTAGAAGAAAAATAAAATAAAAGATTAACAGAAAACACAGCTTCTCAGATAAGGATAAAAAATGTCCTGTAGTTTCGTGGAGTTGCAAACTCCAGGAAGGCCAGTTAAAGAGGTTTTTATTGAACAGGATTTCGCATTTAATCCTTACATTTAGTGAACATGTGTCTGTAATGACGAGCAGAATTATTTATTTTTCTAAATTAATCTTTTTTCCAAACGCCTTTAAGACTGATTTTGGTTTTTCTCTCTGAACCTTCCTCCTCGTATTTTTTTTTTAATGTTCTTATTGAGTCTAATTCCAGCTGATTTCTTTGCTGTAGTCATTTTTTTTTTCTCTGACTGCTTCCTTCTTTTTAGTGATGGGGGAACTTCAGAGCCATCATTTATCTGTTAGAAAGAGTGAGTTTCATCCAAAGAAACATTTCACGTGAAGCTTCAGGTACGTGGAAACACACAAAAGCGCACGCACGCACATGCAGAAATATAGCGTATTGGAGGGGGGATGGCTGAGATTATCTTCTTCTCTCTTCTCTCTTCATCCAACCATCCAGAGCCGCCTGGCGCCTCCGCTACGCCGCAAATGACAGCAGACAAGAGGTGTAGCGTTTCCTATTGTCAACCTCATCATCCTTAACACACAAACACACACACACACACACACTCACCCACTAACCAGGGGTCGGGGTGGGGGTCGCGGTCTTTTCTTCCTTCAGATCTGATCTGATAAAATAAGGAAAGTTTTGAGTGGAAAAAGAAGGAATGAAAATGATAAACAGATCTGATCATGTGTTGTATTCTAAAGGGTTAGGCTGTTCAGTTTCATCACGTGCTGCTGCACTTTAATACACGAGCAACTGACAGTCCTGACATTAATGAAAAATAAGCAGAAAACAAGTGTGAGGATTTCTCATCCTCTGACCAGCTTTCAGTCACATTTCATCGGATCTTCTGAAGATGAGTCCAGTCCGTCCTTCCTCCTGATGGACGTGAATCTGACCGAAACTGCAGCTCGTGGATTAAATGCACAAACCTTCTCGCATGATTCCTCCGCTGTGCCAAAACCCCATATTAAAAGAGAAAGCGACCTTTTCTTACACCAGATTCTGATAGGGTTGTTTTTATTGTTTGTTTCAAATCTGATGCATCAGTTTGTCTTTGCTGATGTTTGATGGGAGATTATTTTCTGTAAAAAGCACAATGACTATATCAGGTTAAACTCAGAAACATTGCTGCGTATGGATATGCCTGGCCTCACATTAAAAAAAAGTTTTCAAATAGAAAATAAAGTAAAAATTCAAGTCTGTTCTTAAAGTAAATGAGAACCGCGACTTGGGATGGGAACTTTATGGTTTTTTTTCTCATCAAATTGTTTGGCTTTACCTAAGTTTATAAAGATTTTGCTGTCCTGACAGTTCCTCGAAGTCCTCCAAGTATTAAAAAAAGGAGCTGTACATTTCACTTCAGATGCGACTTCAGATTCCGCTAAATGCTTTGAGTGTCTGGAGGACATGGACCACAGATTTTCTTTCTTTTTCAGTAAATGATTGAGTCACTTATGTTGGATTTATTTTACCTCCGTTTGGGGCTCAGCTGACATCCAGCGAGCTCAGCGCTCAGCCTGGCGTCTTTGGATTTAATGCTTATTTAAAGTGACTGGAGGCGGCCGTGTGCCAGTCTAAACACTATCCAGCCCTGTTTGGCCCTTTTTTTACGAGGACGCGCTGATGATGATGATGTAGAGTAAATCGGAGAAAGTCGCCATGGAGTCTGCAGAGACATCCACACATATATCTGTCTGATTCCAGCTCCGTGTTCAGCTGCTGCAGCAGAATATTTACTGTCTGAACCGGAGACCCAGTCCAGGTCTGTGAAGGGTCCTGAAAGGAAATTTTTTGTTTTTTTTTGTTTTAAATCTTTAAAAAAGAAATAATAATAATAATAATAATAATAATAATCTTTTAGAACGTTTCAAGATGTTCGGAAATGTGTTTGTTTGGACGTTATTTATTTATTTATTTATTTACTTATTTGACAAAAAGCAGTTGGATACATTTAATTGGAATCAGGTGTTTTGGAACAGGGACCACGTAAAACTTGCAGAACTGGTCAGGGAAAACCAGAGTTTTGAGATTGGTTTCTGCATCAGAAACCACCTCCCGTACCTTTCTGTGGACCTAAAGAAGCCTCTGACTGAACTGTTGTTTCTTGTTGTTTAGAGGATGTGAAGAATTGTAAATCATGTCCTGCAGCTTTTGCAGCATTGCTCTCAGGTGAATCAGCTACTGGAGCTCCAGATCAGCACTAATTAAAAACCTTGCAAGAGACACCTTGTGTGGTAATGTCAAACACAACGCACTACCGGGGTGGATCATAACACGTTAGGGAGAGTTGTAACAAGCAAAAGCAAAGGCGACACCGACCATAACTGAAACATACTCTATGTTTAAGTCAGCTGTGTGTGTGTGTGTGTGTGTGTGTGTGTGTGTGTGTGTGTGTGTGTGTGTGTGTGTGTGTGTGTGTGTGTGT
>JBBBVU010000004.1:1572653-1591679 GCA_037177055.1 Atherinosoma microstoma
CCTCAGTTTCCTGTTCTTAGCTGACAGGAGTGGCACCCGGTGTGGTCTTCTGCTGCTGTAGCCCATCTGCTTCAAGGATGGACACGTGTGTTCAGAGATGCTATTCTGCATATCTTGGTTGAACCAGTGCCTATTTGACTTCCAGTTGCCTTGGACCTGCAGCCTTTCTATCATATCCAACCAGTCTGCCCATTTTCCTCTGACCTCAAGACATTTTGGACATCACTGGATATTTTCTCTTCTTCAGACTATTTTCTGTAAACCTTTGAGATGGTTTGTATGAAAATCCCAGTAAATACTCAGACCAACAACCATGTCACTTTCAAAATCCCTTAAATCCCCTTTCTTCCTCATCCTGATCCTTTGTTAGAACACTTTATATAAAAATTCCATAAATAAAAAGAAAAATTCTGTCACTCCCACCCCAGATGTGAGAAAAACACTGGGCAAGGCTCTTGAAAGTTTTTCTCTCTCCCATTTTCTGATTTCCCTTAGTGTAAACTCTAATATCAAAATCCTATTAAGAGCATATTAAAGCCATCTTTGGTTGTATTTTCTTGTCTCAGCAGCTCTTGTAAACTTGGCTTAGTTTATTACAGGAGCTTAAATACACTCAAATGTTGGCATAGATGGGTGGAAAAAGAGATTATCACTGCTGGCTGTCACATTCATACATGTTGATGGAGCAATTTAAAGCACTTCAGCTCTTAATTAAAAGTGAATGCCTCTGTTAACACGCGGATAAAATCTCATCTGAAGACACTCTTCACCATCTTATCAAGTATTTGTGGATGTTTTTGTTGTATCCTGTTAGAAAGAAAAGAGGGTGAGGAAAGAAGACACATAGACACATTAATAGTCTCTCAGCGCTTGGAGAGTCAGCACCAAGAGAAGACCCTGCTTCTGCGAGGAGCTGCCTTAGCCGGTTTATTTACAATTCACAAAATACAGGTGTCATCTTTAAAATCTCAAGCATTTCACATTAGTGTTGTCATCTGACAAACACATCCTCCCCTTCTTCTCTCTCTATTGCTGTCTTTGGTTTCCCCTTTTTGAAAATGGGCTTTACAGGAGCGCGTTTCTTTTCCACATACAAGGTCTGTTTAACTTGAAAAGCATCCAGGTTTCCGCTGAACTCCCTTCAAGGTGCAAAGATCTGCATATTTACAGCACAGCTTTGATAAAACTAGTACACACATACAGGTTTGACTCAAAACTTGGCTGTTTAGAGATTCGGTTTGTCAATGTTTGCCCGACTTCAGATGTGTTATGTACAACTTTTTCCCATTTTATGGCTTCAGAACGTACGTACATCTGAGGATGCGTCTGTGGTTGTTGTGCGTCGGCTGTACGGCGGCTGAATGAAGGCACGAGGCAGAGTTTCCACCTCCTCTGCACTCGGTTTGAAAGAAGCTGCTTTAAGTGCTACAATGCTGTGCAGTTTTCAAAATAAACGCCATTCTGACCAAAGAAAAGAAGGTTGCTGTTTGGGAAGCAACGTACATCATCTGATGGACCCACCATATGAGAACCAAAAATACTGATGTAGTAGCATAAATAAAAACTTTTACTATTCCATTTTTCATCTGATAAGAATTAACTTTACGTCTCTGCTTCGTTTTGCTTTTTTCCTTTAATGACGCTGAGCTGCCCCATGTCGACCCGAGAGCCAAACACTGGACTTTCTGACTGCTCAGAACTGACAACTTACATGTAATACAAGGTTTATTTCCTACATTCATTTCAAGAAGAAAAAAAAAATCTGTTTTTGTTTGTTGCTATGAGCATTTTTAAGTTTCCAAACTGTAACAAAGCAATGTGCAAAAGAGTTCATCAGAAAAAGCTGGATTGTTCCCTTCAAAGTTCCTCCTTCATTATTTGGACATTTGGCCTCAGAAACCTCTGAACTCTGTCCTTGTAATAAAGCAGAATACTTTCAAAGGGAACACCACCGATCCGGCCTCATCCAGCTGGTTTTTTTCCAGTGTTTAGTTTAATTATTAAAACATGGCGACGCCCCCCTGTGGACAAAAGATAAGCGCCGGTTGTCAAGTTTACAGCTCACTTCAACATTTCATGGATAGGACACACACAGTGATGGAGCTTTCCAGGGAAATGAGTATTTCCTACTGTTGAACTTATTTATCATTCCTGGGGGGTGTCGGGGCAAAATAAAAAAGCAGCATTACAACACTGTTTATAGGAAGTGAGTATAAACAGTTCAGATTTAACTCTCCGAGTCAGCTGCCGGACCTGAAACAACGTTTCCAACAGGCAGAGAATCCTGATTACAGACACCATCTTTAAATCGTGATTCTCTTTAATAGTTGTATTTACAGGGTAAACTACTGCCTCTGTGAAGGATTTGCTATTTTAAAAGCCAATAAAGGGAGTTTGTCATGAGGAGCACTGCAACGAAGACAATTTTAGCCAGAACTTCCTTCTGCTCCATATCTCCAGGCCTCATTTTAATAAATGACGTTCTGTATTCTCAGATCTGATGAGAAGCTGTCTGACTCTACAGTACGAACTGGATCAGATATCATCAGAACTGATATCAGTGAATAAGAGAGGCTGACCTTTTTCTGCCAAGAATTAAATGCTTTCTAAACCTCGGGATGTTTAGAAATGAATAGATATTGGTGATCGCCGCGGTTCAATGACCCTCTGAGCTGATCTTTATTTGTCTCCGACCCGGTCTCCACGTAGCCGCCTCTCGTGCTGCCGCTTGGTGATGATGTATTTGAAGAACTCGTACACAGACCAGCTGATGGCGGTTGAGGGCATCTGGTAGATGATCCTGGCCTGGACGCCTTTAAAGAACGCCGGCATGCCTCCCATTCTGTAGACAGTCCGAAAAGCCTCACCCAGCCCAGAGATGTGGCGGCTGCCGGGGCCCGAGGCGGTGGCAGCTCCAACCACTCCAGTCGCCTCAGCCTGGACGACGTGAATAGCCTGAGCTTCCTGCGTGTTGAGAAGGGTCTTACAGACGTCGAGCGGCGTGGTGGCGGCGGCTGCCAAGGCTCCGGCGAGAGCGCCAGACACTACGTGGGAGGAAGGGTTGTACTGTCTGTGAGGGTTGAGAAGTTCCTGCAGGTACTCGTAGGTCATGAAGTGGAGCGCCTGGAAGGGCACGTTCATGGTCAGCTGGGTGGTGTAGCTGCGGTAGAAAGCAGTCGAACCCTCGTGTCTCAGGATAGAACCCATACAGTCCAAAACGCCCCGGTATGGTGAGTTAAACATCTGCATCCGCTGCTTCACAACTACACAAGAAGGTTCACAAAAGAAAATAAATTAATAAATGAAATCTTACCTGAATAAAAGCAGAAACATGCAGCACTTTGTCTTAAAAATAATCAAATTATGAACTGAAAACGATTCAAACGATGATGGTTAAAATTTATCATCAACACTGCTTTATACAGTTATATTACAGATATACTGTGACAACATTCATCGCATAAAAATTCATTCAAATGATTCAATTTATTACAAACATGTATCTAAATGACAAAAAATTCTATTTAATCTATTTCTTTAGAATAAAAAGAATAACAGAAAACATGTTTAGTGTATGAAATAAAGCTCTCTCTGTAACCATCATTCACAGTCTGCAGCGCCACCAAGTGTCCTGATCACAAACATGCATCAGATTTTCTGGAACTGGACGGAGCGCTAGACTTTCTCCGTGCACGGTGTGCTGTGCATGCTGACAAAAATAGAGAGGAGGAGTTGGAGGTTTTACCTTCAGCTGGGTTCATGATGGCATCGTGCAGCACGGTGGCCATGCAGCCTGCAACTCCTGCACAAAACACAGAGAAGCAAGTTAGAAACTCCACCAGGAAATCCATTTCCAACAGTTTTTAACAAGGATCAACTTTTAAATTTTTCTTCAAATCATTTTCGTGCAGCGCAAACATGATGTCATTTAATAACTTCTCACCATTTGCAAAGTGGCTGTTGGTGCCAGGATGAATGGCGTCGCTGAGTGAGAACTTGATTTTCTCGTAGCAGGCGAAGTAAAGAGCGTGGGCTGGTCCTGCACCCACCGCCAGCACATTCACTCCCCTGATTGGCCGCCACAAACCCTCAGTCCGGATGATCTGTCGCAGGGCGTCCATCACGTTCCTGTAGCGTGCTCCTGGTTCAGGGTGGAGGCTCTGCATACGAGTCTAAGGCAGCACAAATACAGACAATTACAATCATACTCAACTATCTGCCCTTTGAAGATCAATCTGCTGATTACTTGAGTTTAAACTAATTAAGTCTTCATGAAGGTGGTGTAAAAAACTTTCAGTTAACGCCACAATGAATGCCAATTAAAAATGAACACCGACATTTCCAGACGAAATATAAAAAGTTATGATCTAAATCTGTTTGCGGGGGTTTTCATCTAAATCCAACAGATGCATTACCAAAGATTTTTACCTAAATCCAACAGGTGCGTTGCCAAATGTTTTCATCTTCATATAACAAGTTCGTTACGAAGGTTTTCATCTAAATTTTAACAGGCGTGTTACTGCACACTGACCGTTCATGTCATAAATAAAACCTTAGTGCTGCTTAGAACCAATAAAGACAACACCCTCAGGCTGCTGATAGGCCATTTGCTAATAAACAACAGCCATCAGTAAATCTGTGTGTGGATTTAGAAGCACACAGGTTACCAGACAGCAAAAAGGAGGAAAACAAAAAAGGGGGAAAAAGGAGATGCAGCAATCTCTGAATAATTTGTAACATGAAACAGTTGAATTTCCACCACAATCAATGTCCATAAAGCAGTCAGTTTCACAGCCAAGGTTACACCCTCTGACGGGACGCCGCCGCCCCTTGGGGGCCAACATGGACATTCCCAGCTGCTGCTTCTGGGAAATAGTAACCCACATGGAATGTGCTAACTCATCCACAAAATCACCAGCATCTTCCGGTCTTGTGTTTTTTTGTAAAGAGCGCTCTGGTGTGTGACACAGATCCAGGAACTTCCAGCAGTCAGGACTCTTTTTGTTTACTTTTTACTGTGGTTGACATGTTTGTTTCATGAATGAATGAATATCGGGCGGCATCGCAGCAAACGATGACCTCTGAAGAATGTACCTGGAAGCTAGCAGCCCTTCATTTGCACTAAAAGAATATCATCCATGTTTTATCTCAGTGTCACATGTTTTAAGAGTCTTTACATCGCTGTCGTCAGGGTCTATGCCCCATGAGCTCACAAACTTCCTACACTTAAAAGGACAAAAATAACAACTCAATATATTTAACTGGCTTTTCCCCCCTGCACATTAGTTTATAATATTACTGGAGCGCCATGAAAGTGGTCACTCTGATTAAAGATATGTTATGCTTAATCGTCAGACATATTTTTTACTTTGCTCACATTCTCTGTCTCACTAAAAGATCTACATCTCATCTAAGGAACTAGTAAGACTAAAAATAATATAAGGAAGTAATGCATAAAAAAACCCTGTGTGGATGCAACATTCATTAAAGCTGAAGGTCAGTATAAGATTGCTTGCGTGAGCTTCAACGGTTTTTATTAAAGAGCATCAATTATATCTGCATCCGACTCACAAAAAGAGGTTCAAAGTGGTAAAAAGAATGTTGTTGCAGCCACCATGATCACAGATTCTTTGAAATTAAAGGAGGGGGTGAACTAATGCACAAGTTGGCTAGATGGGTGTGATGGTGGCAGGAAACTAAGATTGTAAAAATAAAGATGATTACAGAAAGGAAGTTGTCTCCAAGATTACTGTAATGAAAATTTAGACTGACTTCCTTCTACTGAAACATGTTAACCCACAAAAGTTAGAAACACTTCCTTCATATTTGTGGCTGAAACAGAGACAGGTCATATTTAAGGATCGCTTTCGTCTTCATTTGAATTACAAATATCTTATAACCAGGATTAAGATCCAGCTTGTATTTTAGAGTCGTGGTTCATCTTGCTACAAAAATAGAAACCGATATGGATGTCAATTTTATTTCTTTAAGACATTTCCAATCACTGTGTTGATAGCCAAAACAACAAAGAGAAATATCTACATTTTCCCTTGTTAATTCCCTTGCTAATGCTTTCAGACATTTAGGAATAAGACCAATTTGTTGCGAATGACATATCTGCTGCAGCGCTTTGCAACGGAAACTGATTCTGTAAACAAGGAGGCTGTTCTGCCAAAAAAATGCAATGATCTGCGTGAGGAATCTGATGTGAAAGAGAGCTTTGTTTGACGGCCTTCTGCTCAGAGCCGACCTGCCCTTTATTTATACACCCATACAAGAAAATTAATCTTTTACCAAAAAAATACAAGCTTCACTAGAATGTGTGTAATGTGTAATTCAACCACAAGTAGCTGATGATGATGTTCCAGTTTTAGAGCTCAATTGGATTCCTCTCATAAAACACTCACAAAAAAGATTGTTGGTGCCACCAGTAAGAGGTTAAAGCATTAGTTTTGATGAGTCTAATCTGGGTTTATGGGAGTCATTGAACAAAGGGCACAGATAAGTTGGTCCCAACCTTGACATAGAGTCTATGTGGCCCTCAAATGGCGGCCCGTTGTCCGCATCCGGCCCGCGAGCCTCCAATTTTTGGCCTCCAAGCTCTAATCCTTTCAGTTTATCATTCTCCGTCCCAAAAACAGCTGAGAGATCAGAGCGCTCTGTCACTGCTCTAAGCTCCGCCTCATCACGTATTTCAACTGATAAGATTGGTCCTGCTGTTCAGTTTCTTTCTAACGTGATTGGTTGTTCCCGCTGTCAATAATTCTGTTGTAAGCACACCACAAGTGCCGCTTTTATGGTGCGTTCAGTTTGACTCAGAGGTCAGAAGTTGGAACTGGGAATGACGTCATAGCCCAGTTGAGAGCTTTCACGTTTACAAAGTCGGAAAACCAACATGGACGCCACCAGGATCCCCTTTGTTTTGCTTGCACTCTAGCTTTAACAGAAGACTTTTAAACCAGTACATGGACATTATCATAGAAGAATATGAAACGACTTAATTGAAGTGTGAAAGAAATATTATGAATGTCTAATGTATGTAGTTAAACAAGTACATTGTACATAAATGTTTGTTTACTATTAGTTTCACTGTTGACTTGCTGGGCAGCCATCTTTAGTGGGTAAACTCGGAGTAGGTAGGTCTGCTCCGACTTTCCAAATCGGATTTCCAACTTCGGGGGCGTTTACGTTTGTACTCCCAACTGGGAACTCGGAAAATCAGACTTCCGGGTACAAATCGAACGCAGCATTAAACCGCTCTCAGTGATAGCTAGCGGCAGAGTTCATAATGTCCGAAGCAAAGCAAAGAAAGGACACCAGGAAGTATTTTGGAGTGAGTTAATGTAAAAGTTTAAATCTCAAAGAAATTGTTATTCTCAGATGCTATTGAGTCATTAATAATGACGATGATAAGTCACTAACTTAATAATCTTGTTTCCTCAGCATGAATCGTGATATTTTGTCTGGTGACTGAATTAAAGCTGAAGTTTAGAAAGAGGAGGAAAGTCAGGTGGAGAGACACCAGGTGAGCTTTAGTCCTCAGAGATGTGACTGTGGCTACATAGTTCATTAAAATGCTGTCAAAGTCATAATGTTTGATACCAAAGTGTTTACCTGACCTTCACATAATGTTGGACAGACTTAAAGAGACATTTTTTTGGTTCAGATCCCTGAAAATGGGATAATAATTTTTAACATGTTTTCAATTAAAATGAGAATAATAATAATATAAAAATGAACATTTTCTGTTATATAGCAAATAATATGTAATTGTAATGAGTCAAATTGATCACATTTATTTGTTTTATTATAACAATGAGGATAATTATGTACTATATAAAAATAGTTAAACTTTCAATGGGCACGTTTTGTCCCATGTGGTATCAATGTGTCCATTTGGTCAGGTGACAGAAGGGGCTGACAGATAGTAATGCGAGAGGAGCAGAGGGAGGTGGAGAGACAGGTGGAGAAGCAGGGTTACAGGTGAGGTCTCAATGTTGTGCTTGTTCAGATTTTCTGTCCACTTTAAATGCTGATATAGCAAATGTGCCCCCCCCCCCCAAAAAAAAAACCCCACATCTTACAGGGACCTCTGAGAACAACTTTTACGTCCATATGTCAGAATCAAACCGCCTGTATCCTGATATCTTTGGTATCTTTGTTAAACAAAATGTTCTGTGGAGGGTTTGATTCTTTATCTTAAACTGAAAGAAACTTTTATTTTATTTTAGCACCTGTTGTTTTTTTTTTATTACCTTTATAATAACAGCAATACAATTTTGGTATTTTCTTAAGGTTCTTAATATCTATATTTAAAAAGAAAAAGTTCCTTAATACCCTCCAAAATGTTTTCTTTGTATTCATTGCAGGGCTCTTGTTTTGTTTTATTTGAGCGTTTATACTCATTTATTTCTAAATGAAACATGTACTGCATTTTTGTGTTTGTTTTGAATATAACTATTATGACTTGTAGGATTACAAATGGGCCTTTGACTTATTGAAAATATTAGTTCTGGCCCTTGAAGATTTGTATTTGAGTACCTCTGACAGACTGATGGGAAAATATATAACTATGCAGTTAAAAATAACTCAAACTGTTAACATATGATTGGCTAGTATGTAACTACACAGTATTACGTTCATATGTGGAGCCAATATATGCTTCTTTTTCAGTAACTCCATCATCCAGAGTCCACAGTTAAAAGGATTATTACCCAATCTGCGTTACTCAACTTTATGTTTTCTTTTCTGTGTCATCTCACTGGACTTTCCACGAGATCTCTTCCAGTCTAAGGCAACAGTCATGCCTTAAGTAGCTACACAAACAGCCAACTAACAATGCTGAGTCCAAAACCAAAATCCCTACAGTTATGGCAATACATTTTTGTGTCCAATATCAAATACAAATATTCTTTTGAAGTCTTGGTAGTTTGAACACCTACTGCCATGTCTTGCCAATAACCCCCTTCATAACTTTATTTACACAGGTACAAACATATAGGGGTTTAGTAAAAGGGTAAAATTGGCTCAATAAATGGCTATATTTTATTCTACTAAAAGCCGGGAAATAATTTAACTGACTTATGTGACATATTTGTCTCCAAGATTATCAAAAAACACTCCAATAATTTGTTTTACGATTAATAATCTATCCTGTGTTAAATTATTACAATAATGTTCAATAATGAAAGTGTGTATTGGCTAGTTGGGGGGGAAAGTTACTTAAGCTAACCGGCTAGTTTACAATACTACTTTACATTGCTATTCTGCCAAAACTAAACTTAAACACGGGTAATTATACATAACAGTTTTATATTTCGTCTTTAAACTTCATGTCTTGCTTTGTTTAATGTAGGGGACAAGGTAGTTAGTTAACTGACCTCTGTTAACAAGGTTACCCACGTTAGCTTGTCGGCTAACGACAACTGAGCTCAGGCTTGTTCTTTGGCCTGTTAGCATCAGGTTTACGCAACCAGGAGCTCCGTACAGCTTGACAGAAACTAGGCCCCGACATGTTTCGAAATGAGCAGTACTGTATATTTCTCTCATACCTTGACGCAGTCGATGGGGTACATTAGGCAGTGCTCCATGATCCCAGCCACGGATCCTGCCAGCATGTGTGTGCTGGTGGCTACTCCTTGAGGCAGTCCTTCATAGTCTACTTCTGGCTCGACAGAGGTCGAGGGCTCTGGACTTGTCCTATGCAACACCGACACAAACTCCTGTTCCCCCGTCATTCTGGGTGAAAAAGACCCGGTAAATCCGCCTGTGCCATCTAAAAATCTGCCGCCCAGAATTTGAAACCCTGTCCCGGCTGCAGCGCCAGTGACCCGCCTGTCGACGCCCGGTGTTTCAAGGGTCGTTCGACGGGATACGAAACCGTCCGCTTCCATTCAGATGAAGGACTTTAGTCCGTCAAGCCGGCTATTGGTGTAATCTTGCCGGTGAGTTACTGGAGACCCAGCTGGTTGAAAGAAGCCTTGGCGGCAGCCGTGGAGATCCCGGGAACTGAGAGATGGGACGGTGGAACCTTGGTGGGTTTGTAAATTGGTCAGATTAAGAATTAATCTGATTGGCTAATCCTCCTGTCAATCATTGCCAGTCCATTTCAATTGGACAGTTTGGTCTCATAATAAGGCGGACTCATGAAGTAGGCGGAAGTGGCTCTGCCGATTTTGTAACATCGGCTCAAAAGTGGGAACGTGATCCACACCACAAGTTATTTAACCGGCTCGTAAAGACATAAGTCAGGACTTGAAAAAGAGCACAGTATTACGTGGTGTCCATAATGACAAGAATGTTTATTTTTGTCACCTTTAGGTACACGGGACATTACGCACACACACAACTACAGGGAACAAGCGAAATACAGTTTGACATTACTTTCCGTGTCAATTTAAAAGAGATACAAGTTTATGAGAAGAAAGAAGTACTAAGATTGCAAAGCTTTTTTCTCTACAATTCTTTTGTTGGCTGTGTTTTCTTTAAGCCTTTCATAGATTATTGCATGTCTTTTATGTACATTGCAGAAAGTGCATACTAAAGACAGTGTATTGTAAGCTCAAGATGCCTTTATCTGTTTATATTTAAAACTGGGGGGGGGGGTAGTTACTAGCTATTATGCTGACGATCCGAAAACTACTTTTCTATCACAAAGATTAATAATAATAATTATTATAATTAAATATTAACATAAGTGCATAATTATAATGAAAATGCAGTTGTATTAAATCAATAAGTAATTTTTAATCTCAACAAGTCTGCTCCCTGAATGGTTGACTACGAGTCCAACCCTGTGTGGAACTCATTTGATCATCATGATAAACACATGCAGAATGGAATATTTTCTTACTTTGTTTTACATGTGCATTACGAAAATAAAACAGATGGGCTGTATTTAGATTGTGCTTTTGTTTGGTCTGTGATGGCCACTCCAATAGGCCTCCATCCACCCAATCACTTACACACAACTAAATATACACAAATAAATATCTAGTGCTTATTTACATAGAAGCACTATGAAGCACTAATGAAAAAATAATTAATGATTATTTTTTCATTTTAAAAAGATTTATTTCCATAAATCTTATTTTCTATTATCTTTTCTTTTTATTTACTCATAAGTATAATTGTTTTGTTTTTTAAAGTATGTCTTTCAAGTATTTATGTTCTTGAGATTTATTTATATTTCATATTGGCAAATAGTCTGGGGAAGACAAGAATTAGTCCACCAACCTTCCAGTTTTTAGATAACTGCTTAGCTCACATTAGAAATGACTTATTTGATTTAAAACACATAAAAAATATTTTATGTGTTAAAGAAGAATTTTTGTTTCCACCTTTATCTGTAAATACACAGCCGCTGTATCAATATTTTATGCTTTATTAACAATTTACTCCATCTAAGGCAGCTCATATATAAATGAGTGAAAGTGATAAGATATTTATCCATCACAGATGAGGTAGTGGGAATGAAAAGTTTTTTTTATTATTATTATTAACCAGAGCAGGAGGTCTAGGAAACCACCAACTTCCTGTGCTTTGCCGCAAATTCTTCCTGACACGTTATAGATGAACCAGCTCTCTGCCACATGAGCGAGACAAGGAAATGTTCCCAGCATCAGCTGATAACATCAACTCAGCTGATGCTGGGATGATGCTCATGTGAATAGTGCACAGGAGAGAGGTCTATTCAAATCCTTGTCACACACTGACTAAAGTATTCTTTTCTGTTCCGATTTCTTAGGGGTGATTAGACATCCCTTAGTTATACTGCCATAGGCTTAGACTGCTGAGAGACATCCCATGATGCACTGGGATTTTCATCCTCATCTTGCAGAGAGTCCCATGCAGAAACGCATGACAGTACTGCCATCAATAACATATTTCTCCTCTCTCAGCAGATCTCGCTGGATCAAATACTAATTGTGGAGTCTGTTGTCTCCTCTTTCTGTCCCCTCTTTCTGTCCTCTCTTTCTGTCCTCTCCAACCCAACTGGTAGAGGCAGATGGCCGCCCTTCCTGAGCCGGGTTTTGCTGGAGGTTTTTCCTTCCTGTTAAAAGGGAGTTTTTCCTTTCCACCGTGGCCTCAAGCATGCTCTGGATGGGGATTGGATCGAAGACTAGATTTGATTAATTGGCGCTATAGAAATAAAGCGGAATTAAATTGAATTGAATTCCGGGCTGATGTTTCATGAATTCTTCACAAGCTCTTCAAAATCCTCAGCAAATAACTGTGAAGCATAAAAGTCTAATCAAGTCTGAACAGTTAAGCTCCATCAAAATAGAATAAAATCTTGGATTTTTCACATTTGTGTTATTGCAATGTTGACTTATACATTATTTTTGTCAATATGTTGTAGCTAGGCTGTTACTCTCGCAACCTGCAGAAGCTGACAAGCCATCTACAGTTTTTCCTGAACCTGGAGGTATGTTGATCTCTCAGTTCTTCTGACATAAATGTTACAACTTGATGTTGGAGTCTGTGCTGTGTTTCTAATAAACAATTTAATCATAATCATTTCAGTCAAAAAATGTTATCAAATGTGAAAAATATTCAATATATGTAAACCCTAAAGCAAATTTAAAGTTAAAAATAAGAAATAGTTTATTTATATAGTTGTACACAAATATACTTTTACTTGCATTCTGATACACCTTATGCAAGAACGCAGGAAAGGTGGGACGATGCGTTTGCGCTGAGTAGGTCATAAATTAAGTGTTCCTGCTTCTTCTGTGCTATGAGACATTTAAACTAAATATTTTATCAGTAGGGTTTAATAAATTAATCTTCTATAATATGTACTTCAACATTAAGAAAAAAGAAGAGAATGTACTTAAAACTCAAATAAAACACGAAACATAAACTTTAAGGCGTAGTACTGAGTATTCCCGTGGTACCGGAAAGTAACAGACGTATTCGGGTTACGTTCAGTGCAGTCATTGGTTCAGTGCCTGGGGACGTTGCTATAATGTGACGTCACCGGAAGCGTCTTAGATATTTCGCTGGTTTCCTGCTCTTCACTCCATCGTTCAGTTTTAAAATCTTCTCCGTTAAGTAAACGTAAAGGGACATATTTTATATTATTTTCTGCTGAAGAAATATAAATTTAATCGACGTAGTTTACTGTCATGGAGAAGGAAAGGCAGCTTCCGGTAAGTTTCTCCGGCGGACTGATAGCATATGGAAACAGTTAACGGCAGCCTGTTAACGCACCGCTAGCCGGTTATAACTCAGTAGTTGCCAAGAGATAAAATAGTAACCATGGGAAAACATGAATTTTATTAAACATTGCTGTTATTTTGTTTTACTATATTATCCTTTTTAACAGTTTAAGCTTATATAACGGAGAGATAAGCCGGTGACGTTCTTTTTGATAGCTCAGATATGCTGGGTAGACCCAACATATACAAGAATATGTATACATAACGTACAGTTTAGATAGACAGACAGACAAACAGACTAATTTTCACCTATGAATTATTCAGGCAGAAGAAAGGCTCCTAACTCAAAGGATGTACCAGTGTTATGGCAACACATAAAAGACAACTTAGCAAATAACCTTTTTTAGGCTTTTTGTTTCTAGCAGCCTGTCACAAAGACACCTAATTTGTTCCCATTTCTTTAGTTTCATGATCTGTGAAAAACGGCAAAATAACAGTTTGACAGACAGAAAATAGGATTTTAGCAGCAACAAGATGATGAAGTGGCAATTCTGATATATGCAGATGATACAGTCATACCTTTAAGAGAAATCGACTGAGCAAGTCGCTGCTAGTTGTCATATGTCATGGATAATGTTTCAGACTGGCTTAAATCATCATGCTTTATGCTGAACATTAAGAAAACTGTCACAATATATTTTTACCAAGAACCAAAGGAGTTTTAAAATGTCCATGGTAATAGTAAAAAAAAAAACAATGTTGAGGAAGTCGTATATTTAGGATTTAACTCTTGTGTTAAAAAAAATGACAAGAAAATGAGTAATACAAGGAAATGGGACAGATAGGAAATAGAGAAGTTGGTTTGTGAATTGAGTTTTTATTGTCAAACTTTTTATTGTAGCAAGATGTTAGTAGTTTAATTTGATTTATACTGTTGTACCTTAACTGTATTTATTTGTTTACCTGTCCTGGAACAGTAGATGGAAATTAACTTGGGGCTAAATCTGGCACAATAGATCCTTTTTCCTCTGAGATTAATGTTTTTTGTGCATAGTCCCCAACAAATAAAAATAAACACAAACATTCCCAGAGAACTATTAGCTGAAAACTTGTCATATCTCAGCATGATGTGCAGTGTTGTTAAAACATTTGAGGAAACTAGACAAGTTGAGGACAGACAAAAAATGAAAACATGTCAGGACTAAAAAAACAGGATGTAAACATGATGTCCTGAAGAAACAAGAACAAATTCAGCTAAATGTACAAAATGCACACAGTATGGACATTAAGGAGAGATGAATTTACTATCTGTTGTGATCATTATAACAAAAGATAAATGGAAAACTCATGGATGGGTAAATAGATAAGAGACATATAAGCTTCATACTCTCCTGTGTTCATATTCAAAGTGTTTATGTTATTTTCTGCTGCTTTGATTTTGGAATAAGTTGTAAGAGATGCTGCATTATTGTTAAGCAGCTGAACCTTTTCGCCTTCTTTTTCCCCTTTGGTCAGGAGAAAAGTTAAAAGTTTGGACCTGATCCTGCTCAGACTGCAGCCATCATGAGGTGACGATTGGAACTTGTTCTTTAGCTGACTTGGACACATGGCGAGGTAGTAAACTCTCAGGTGATGGGAAAGTGATGCTTCGGGTCTAGTTACTGAACAACAGTGTTTTACTTCCACAGGATTACTTTGTCCTGCCTGCCGGCCTCCTGGTACTGCAGCGTGTCCGTGCTGTCTCTGGGTTGTGCACCCAGGCAGAGGCTGCTCCTCCTGCTGCTGCTGGTCATCACCTCTGCCCTCCTTCTCCTGGGAACCTACCAGAGGCAGCTGTGGGCCCCCCAGCGACAGCCTGGGCACAGAATCAACAAGTGAGTGGAAGTGTGTGGAACTCAAGGAAATAAAGTCTTGAGGCAGATTTGGTGTGTGAGCTGTTTCATATATCTGGAAGTTGGGAAAGCTTCTAAAATGTGATTTTAACTGGAACTTTTGACTGGGACCACCAGCTTTATAAGAGCTGCTGCTCGGGGGCTCAGAGTGAATGAAATCAGAACAAAAGCCGTGAGTGCGTTCTCTTTAATAACCAGACATGAACATATGCGTCTTGGTCAGAACATGTAGCTGCAGGAAAGAAAAAAGAGAGGTGGAGCAGGTGGATGTTTCTCATCTTTTTACAGAAACAAGGAAACATGTGCAACCACCTCCAGATTCCCATCACACGTTTCACAGCTGCTGTTTTCTCAAGAATTTCACTGATTGGTTAGAAAAAGAACATTTACCTTGATGTTCATGTATCTCCAGTATCTGTTGTTATAGCCCACGTCTGTGGAACTGAACATATAATTATATTATAGGCCTGAATGATATTGAAAAAAATTCTAATTGTGATTTAATATTTTAAATTCCAGCTTCTGTTCAGTGTATCATGCATAAATATATATTTTTTTGCATGAGATGGAGAAGATGTCATTTAAATATGATTTGGTCTGTATTACACCAAAGATGTAAAGCTGAGAATATGAATGGCTTCACTTACCAACTGTAAGATGCAACCTGTGACCGAAACACTGAAGTTTCCTCTAGAACTGGTTTCTATGATGAACATGATTTCTGTACTGCACATAGCCGCAATATATGTCTTCATCCAGCTGAAAATCGGACAGACATCTTATTTTTTTTAAACTTCCCGGGGAGTGGAAGATGCTGAGAACTTCACATGACACAGCTGAACAAGCCGAATCTATCGTCCTTGTAGGAATTTCTTATTACAACTTAAAACGGATCCAAAATTCTTTGTAGGCTATAATTAACGTCAACATTTTATCTGAGATCTGAATTTTAAGCAGGGTTCCTATGCAAGTATGGAATTTGATTTGATAAATTTCCAGGTTTGGAAAGTATGGAAAATGAAAACCATTGTATGGAAAAATATTAATGTTTCTGGAAGAATTGAAAATCATATATTACTCACTTAGTCAATCCATTTAGTCATATATTTTCTCATACTCATTTATTCATATATATTTTTGTGGTGTGATCAAAATGTTCTGTGCCTGTATGTCAGTACCTTTTACTTTGATCATTGTTTGAGCAGTTCTTTCTAAGTGCCCACTGCAGCTTATCAGACAAGTTGGAGGACAAAGACAGCCCGAGATAAGCGCATCCCTGTGTGTATAAAGATGTTCGATTTTGGGTTCTTAACTTATATCCGATATACCGATAGTCTCCATCACTTAACTTCCAATACTGATATCAACCAATATCGATATATGTGGTGCTCTGTGAACCTGGACATACTAATGGTATAATCCACTATTGCTAGCATGTAATTTGCCACATGGTGTGCCCATCAAACTAATATCCTGCCCACTGCTTGCTGAGCAACAGCGGCTATTCGGCTTTTGCCGACGAGAGTTGGCTCTTCTCAATAGCTACAGAAGCTTCACTCGCTCATCACCCGCAAGATCTGGCAACACTGAATAATGAAAACAAACAATTGATTCCATAAATTATTTTGATGACACACTTCTGTTTACTCAAATTTCAGAAATTATTAGGTTGTTTTTTTTTATCGAGAAGATAATTTAAAAACAGCAAGTGAAGAGGTCTCCTCAGTGTGCAATGGTAGTCAGTTCCACAGTCTAAGTGCAGCTACAGAGAAAGCTCGGTCACCTCCAAGTTCTTGGTTATGGGGAAGGTTAAAAGTGAGCGGCCTGCTGACCTGAGGGAACGTGAAGGAATGTATGGTTGATGCGGGTCCAAGAGATACTGTGGTGTGAGACTATGGAAGCACTTTAAAACAAATAAAAGAATTTTAAAATCAACTCTAAAACCGTTTTGGACCAGCTGTAGCCAATGGCAGAAGGTCTGGCTGAGGGCAATGTAAAGTGCATTGGAGTAGTCTCAATGAGTTGATAAAAGCATGGATTAAAATCTCAAGATAATGCCTGAGATAGAAATGTTTTCACTTTAGAAGGTTGAAAGAAGATGGACTTGACCACTGAGCACATTTGTGCATCAAGTCTGAAGTTACACGCACACCGAGGTGTGTTGCTGCAGGTTTCAGATAATAACTTAAGAAGCCAAGGTCAACCAGAACCCTGGAGGCATCACTTGGCCCAAAAAGCAACACCTCAGTCTTTTTGACATTACAGTGCAAAAGCTTCCAAGACATCCATGCTTTAATTTCATCGTAGTTTTTATCGCTTTCACTGCAGTTTTGCAGGCAGTTACTCTGTCCGCTCTGCAGCTGCCTCCTTTTCCTCTCTCCCTGGCTGTGAGAGAGTGGATTATAAAAAGCGAGAGTGGGGAAATGAAACGTAATACAAATCTGATGTAAACATATTTGAGGCTGATAGAGAAAATCACAAACAATTTTGAAATCCTGTTTATTAACTCTAAAACATGTCATGTCTAGGTAAAAGAGGACGTTTGATCACCCTTAAAGATGACAGGAATTATTTCTGAAGGATTATATCATATTATATTGTATTATATTGTATTATATTATATTGTATTATATTTAATTGACAGATGTTTTTGCTTTTGGTAAATACAATGAATTAATTGATTAAATCTATTCTTATTTGTTTGTCTTATTTTTTTGTTTTACTAACTGACAAATTTGATAATTAAATAACATTTTTAAAAATGTTGTTTCCCCTAATTTTTTTCTTGTTTTTCGCCCTTATGAAAAATTGAATGCAGCACAATGTTGTTAAGAATATAAACATTTTGGTAAATCGGAGCTGAGGTGGGATTAGTTGTTTTTCATAATTGTTTTTGTTAGTTAAATCACTTTGTACTCTATCAAGTTCTGCATGAAAAGTGCTGCATAAATAAAAATGACTGATTGATAGATATGATCCAAGACAATAACTCTTTGTAACACCCACCTAGCAGCATCATTTGAACATGCTGGTGTATATTGATGATGCTGTGTTTATGTGGCGTCTGGACGATGTTCGCTATGAGGGCTTCATCAGCCTGTTTGTCCCCTGCAGATACCTCTCCATCGCTGAGTCCATGGAGGCCACTGATGTCCTGAATGCTGCTCTGAACTATGGCATTGTGGTGGATTGTGGCAGCAGCGGCTCCAGGGTCTTTGTGTATTACTGGCCCCCCCACAACGGGAACCCCCACACCCTCCTGGATATCAGACAGATGAGGGACCGCGACCGCAGACCTGTAGTCAAAAAGATCAAACCAGGTGAGTGATGTGCTAAATCAGAACCAGCAGAAAGTCTGAGAAAGGTTTTAAGGTATGGATCACAATTTCTTCTGCTACCTGTTATCAGGACTCAGTCAGAGTTCATAGCTGTTATGAGCTGCTGTGTTTACTGTTGGTAATTAGTGAATTTCACCATCTGCCTATTTGGTTCACTGCCAAGAAAGAAAAATGAGATAAGAGAGAAAATGTGGAAAACTGATCAGAGGGAAGAAAAACAAAAAGATCTTTTTTATGAAATGTTTGGTTAAAGAGACTGGCAAAGAGTACTTTTTGTACTGATGTTGGTCTGATTTATTAGTCATATGAGTAGTAGTCAGTCATAGGCTGGGTTTAAAAAATCAATTAATCGATTTAAAGCGATTTAAGTTCAATTAATTCGATATCGATTCATAAAACATAAGGATCGATTTTTTTACGGCCATATTTTCTGATGACGTGACCCAATTCTCGCGTGACTTGCAGAGGCTCCGCGAGATCTTAGCATACACAACTGGTTTCCTGTTTCACTTCGGTCTAAAATCAGCTTTTCTTGCCGAGATGAGGCCACATTCAAATGTTTTCATTCCCCAGTGTGGATTATATTCACCTTTAAACTATTTAGCAGCATATTACCGCTCACGTTAGCAGCTA
>JBBBVU010000004.1:1600102-1611540 GCA_037177055.1 Atherinosoma microstoma
GCACCTGGTGTGGTCTTCTGCTGCTGTAGCCCATCTGCTTCAAGGTTGGACGTGTTGTGTGTTCAGAGATGCTATTCCGCATACCTTGGTTGGAACCAGTGCCTATTTGACTTCCAGTTGCCTTTCTATCACCTCCAACCAGCCTACCCATTCTCCTCTGACATCAACAAGACATTTGGGTCCAGACAACTGGATATTTTCTCTTCTTCAGACCATTCTCTGGAAACCCTAGAGATGGCTATGTATGAAAATCCAAGCAAATACTCCGACCAACAACCATGCCACATTCAAAGTCGCTTTCTTTCTTATGCTGATGCTCAGATTGAACTACATCAAGTCATCTTAACCATGTTTACATGGCTAATTGTGTTGAGTTGCTGCCATATGATTGGCTGGTTAGATATTTGTGTGAAGGAGCCATGACGTTTCTACTTATAAATTAGTTTGGTTTGCATTTTTTCTGATACTAAAACTGCAATGTTCCGCTTATTTGTATTCAGTTTACTGTGTGTGTTGTTTACATGTGTAACTCCTAGATGTTTTATCTCAGGTATCTCCACTCTGGCGAAAACACCGACGCAGGCCAGTGACTACCTACAGCCTCTCCTCAACTTTGCTGCTGCTCACGTCCCGAAGACCAAACACAAAGAGACGCCGCTCTACATCCTCTGCACCGCCGGGATGCGGCTGCTGTCCGATAGGTAGGCAGAACATCACTTTGTCACCCAGCGTTGTTTTGACATGTCTTTTACATGATGGCCGTTTGTCCTGAGAAACCTGTGTGATTGTTGCTGGAAACTCAGCCTTCATTCCTTTTTTAGTAAACTCACCGTATCTTCATGTTTTTGTCTCTAAACTCTTCTGTGTTCATGCCGTTCCTCTGTATGCAGCCAGCAGACGGCCATCTTGGAGGACCTGGTCACTGATGTTCCTCTGGAGTTTGACTTCCTGTTTTCCCGCTCACATGCTGAAGTCATCTCAGGGAAACAGGAAGGTGAGCGTGATGCTGGTTCTTGTTGGCATGGATACATAGCAGCTGAATCAGGATTTTTAACGTCTTGTTTTTCCAGGTGTGTACGCGTGGATCGGCATCAACTTTGTCCTGGGCCGCTTTGATCACGCTGATGAAGGTGTGTGAAGATGTGCTGCTGATGTACGAGGATGAAACCAACATGTGCTTGATGGAAATCTCCAAATTTTTGGTTTTATTTCAGAGGACGCCACAGTCGAGGTGACAACGGGGTCAGACAACCAGCCGGCAATCAGCCGGCGCCGCACGGTCGGCATCATGGATATGGGCGGAGCTTCCCTTCAGATTGCCTATGAGGTGCCCAGTGCTATCACCTTCAGCTCACCACAGGAAGTAAGGAGGACCAGTTGATGGTGTTGGTTTCTGTGGACCGCCTGGTCGTTCTGCATCGGTGTGTTTGAGTCTCGCTGTGTTTTCAGGAGGAGGCAGGGAAGAGCGTCCTTGCAGAGTTTAACCTTGGCTGTGATGTGGAGCGCACACAGCACGTGTACCGGGTCTACGTCACCACGTTCCTAGGCTTTGGAGGAAACATGGCCCGACAGCGCTACGAGGACCAGCTGGCCAACAGCACGCTCACCAAGAACAGGTGGTTTGTCTGCTTTTACCACATATTTATCCCACTCATGCTCAGATTTACTTTCTGAATCTGCAGAGGTCAAACTTCTTCCTCTGGTTTGAGATTTGACCTCAGTGAGCAGAACTTTTTTTGATTTTCTATCTTTGTTCAGGTTGCTAAGCACTCAGACAGGTCTGAGCGAGGACAAACCGTACCTGGACCCCTGTCTGCCGGTCGGCATGTCGGACACAGTCGTCAGAAACAACCGCACGGTGTACCTGAGGGGCCAGGGGGACTGGACCCGGTGTCAGGAGGCTGTACGACCCTTCCTGGGTCTCCACAACGGCACCATGACCCCACAGGGAGTCTACCAGGTACAAAAACAAAGTCCTACAAATGCAGGAGGTGGACTACAGAACAAAAGGGAGTGTGGGTTCAGCACATGGCATTGTGTATAAACACAACCAAAACATACGTGCATGTGGGACGATAGTCGGCTCTGACCAGGAGAAACGGCTCATGGCCACATGTGGAAGAACTCAGTTAAAGTTCTGATAGAAATGCGATCAATCCAAGACCGCTGGGATCTGATGCAGCTCCGTATTTTACTCTGATGGAAACAGAAGTCATCCTGCATCAACCAATAGATGAACCAGTTTTCTTCTTCATTGGTTGTCTTCTCCTTCAGTAATTCTCCATGCAGCACTGACTCTGGAGGTGAGAGGAACATGTTATTCTAAAGGTCTGATTTGTTTGAGTAGTGCGGCAGGAATACAAACTCAGACCAGCAGAATGTTGCAACCCCCCCACCCAGCTGAACCGAGTCTCCAGTCATATCGGGTCTAGTAGACTATCCTGGTGTGAATGCACCCTTACTTTGAGTCTGGGTTTGGTTTTTAGTTCTGAGTCTGGGTTTGGTTTTGTGATGGAGACCTGTGGTTTCATCATCACTTATTGCTGAACTGTTCACACAGATCATAACTGAATGATTATTAGTTTAATTTAATGAGCACGCATTAATTGATCGTCTTTTTATTGAAATGTTGAACAAAATTAAAAGTTTCGATGTTTGCATTTTTTATACTCATTTGTACTTTGTTCTGTTTTCTAAAGTGTGTAAAATTATATGCTCAGCAAAGTAATGACAGTACTCGCCTCTTATTCACTTCTTGGCAGGGCAGGGGAGGTAAAAGAGGGAAGTAGGCTTAATTCCCTGCTTAAGAACAAGTCTTGCTAACGAGGAAGGGGGCAAGCAGTTGAAATGAATTGAATGTTTATTAAAATTATGCTGCAAAGTTAGTTATTGAATTATTTATAGCTATGTATATCTGTAAATATTTACTCCTTATGTTCTGTTCTGCAGGTTCTTGTTCAATGTAAATATTTTGGAGCTTTTGTATTCTAGTTCCACCTCAATGGTCTCTCCAGCTAATTACCTGAAGGGTATAAAAGCTCTCAGTTGCTCTTTGGTATGTGGTGATGGTCAGTATCAGAATCGTCTATGAATTTAGGCAATCATGGTTGGAAAGTACACAAGTTTCACGCCATAAAATGTTTTGTGATCGACGGCCAGCTGGCAGGTTCTTGCTTGGTTCTGGGTTCTAACTTTGGTTCTGACCTCCAGGCTCCGATCAACTTCAGCAACAGTGAGTTCTACGGCTTCTCTGAGTTCTACTACTGCATGGAGGACGTGCTGAGGATCGGAGGACAGTACAAGAGTGACAAATACTCCAGAGCTGCCAAGGTGTCCACAAACACGCACACAAACACACACACTCGGGATGTAAAGATTATTTGATTTCACGGTATTAAACACAGGACACGTTTACATGACAGTTTTAATTCCTCTTTAAGTCGGAATTAAAGTTAATTCTGCTTTAAAGAGATGAAAAATGACCATGTAAACACTGAATTCTGAATGAAAATGATAATTCCGAATTAAACTTAATTCCGAAGTAAGTGTCTGGTTTATTCCACTTTTAATTCCGAATTAAATAATTCCTCCATCATGTATACCTTCATTCCGCTTTAAGCTAATTACGGACGTTCTGCACATGCTCGTTCCCTCATCCTGTTGCCATGACAACCATATTCCGTGCTGGCCGCCTGAAACTAGCGTTGGACTCAAACCGAGTCTATGAACATGAAAGTTAGAGACTAGCTGCTGCTTCAAAACTAGAATCCAAATCAAGTGAAAATGGTTGTTATTATGTGGTTTTTCATGTTGTAGTTGAAAAGAAAAGAAGCAGGAAGCAGAGTTTGTTTACTTCTGGGAGACGTAAGTACGTTACTTCCGCCCACTGTCCAATCAGAAACCTTCCCACCCCCCAGATCTAAAGCGTAATTAAGAAAACATGTTTTCCATGTAAACCTTAATTCAGAATTATTATTTCCATGTAAACCTGAATGAAAATATTTTAATTCCGAATTATTTCATTTGTAATAATTAATTCCATTAAAAACCATCATATAACCATAGCCACTGCAATTAGTTAATCTTAAAGATCCATCAATATCATCACGTTCCATAAAAAATTGTCTGAACCACATCAGCAGGTCAGAACAACTTGTTCCCACCAACGGGTCCGGCTCAATGTGGTTCGCTAGGGCTGGGCAATTATTGGAAAATTAATCGAAATCGACATTCAGGACCAATAATCGATATAATCACGCTCATTTTGATTATTTCAACTATTTTTCTTCAATATATTTAAAAATATTCATTAAATGACCATATATAGTTCAACTATGTGTGCTTCCTTTCACTTATTTTAAAATCAATATCTGCTCTTCTATCATGAAAATGTTTGCAACAAAAACTTTCGGTTAGCTATGAGGGCTAAAAGGAAAACCCAAAACTAGCATAATCGCTAATTAATCGGAATCAAGGTAACATGTTCGAATAATCGTGATATTGATTTGAGGTCATATCGCTCAGCCCTACGGTACGGGTCGGTACACATTGTTTTGTGTTTCCATAGGGAAAAACTGGGAAGGGTGCCAGAATATCCGATCCAAGCCATCCCAATTTTTTGGGATCTTTCTGTTGAGGTCTCGAAAAATCTTACCAATCAGTCCCTAAATGGTGGAGCTTGACATGCTGCAATCCATTGATTGGTTGAAAGAGTTGTCACTTCCACTTTATACAGTGGATTTATTGTTGTGTAAAGCTACCTGCAGTGAAGAAAGAAAACAACCCGCTGGATGTCCACCATTCTCCTCCTTTGTTTTTGGGCTGCATTCTTCTTCATTATAATAAAGGAGGTTGTTGCGCCGCTATGATATCATGCTATTGCATAGCTGATGCATCACTATCCGGCCCATACAAAGCCTACCAGCCAACACATCAGAGATCAGGGTTTACTCAACCAGGCTGGGCTTGTTGATGCAAACTGGGCTAAGTTAGACAATATCCATGTGTTACTGCTTGTGTTGTTTTGTAAAGCAGGAAAGGAAAGTACAGCAGAGGAAGAGTTGTTCGTTCCAAACTAACGGATTAAATCATCCTGGTCAGATTTCTTTGGTTGTAGAAAAAATTAGCAAAGTGTCATTGTGGAGGACGGTTCAGTAGCCTGAAGCATGACATAAGGAAAACCTCCAATATGTTTCATCACCTGCAGGACAACCAGCAGCTTTGTAACACAGAGGTTAAATTGATTAAATGACATTAATGTGACATTAAAATTAAATGTATTTGCATTAGGGCTGTCAATCTGAACAGTTTTTAATCACGATTAATCGAGTTAACTCGCAAGTATACTCGTATTAATCGCAGAATTTTTTTTAATCTTTTTAAAAATCTATTTTATGCTTTTATATTTTTTAACAGGATATATATAATTATGTAATACTTGTTTAAGCTGTTAGGAAGCCCACATGGATTATAAACAGATAATCTTGATTTACAAGGTATTTATTTCCATCTATTGTAAATTTGTAATTGCCTTTGTGTGCAATAGATTGTTAGCTGCTTGTCACCGTGAGTTTAAGTTTCATTTTCTATTCTTCGACCCGTGGCCAGTTTGAGTCGCCTTCTCCTGCATTATTTGGAGAAGTTAGCTGATAAAATACCTCAGTCTGGTCCAGAAAAGCATCTTGCAGAACTTTAAAGCTGAACTGTCCGTGTTAAAGATCCATTCTGTGTCCGTTTCTGCTTCAGAACCACAACCTGCTTTCTACATCACATCCTGAAACTACGCACGTTAAAAAAAAATTACCCCATTTAAAAGGAATTTGTGTTATTGACAGCCCTAATTTGCATCATTTATAATTTTAAAATTGTGTATGTAGCAGAATGTGATGAGTTCAGCGGATTTAACAGAATACGGAAAAAAATCCCAAACTTTTTTTCACACATTTTCTCACTGTTCAAACATAATCAACTTGACACCTTTTTTAGTCCTCAATGATAATTAATCAACCCAATAATATCCACAGATGTAAAATATGCAGGATATCAGATTTGACTTGTTTTCTCAGTAAACCTAACAGCTGGTTTTGCTTTAATTAACAGGACTACTGCGCCACCAAGTGGACGACACTGAAACAGCGTCTGGACAGCCAGCTGTTCTCCCAGCAGGCCGACATCGGCAGACTGAAGTAAGCTCCCATTTCTGGCTTTGATCAGACAGAACCATAGCCAGCTTTGTTCAGTCATGTGGTCTGCACCTCCTTTGATAGTTAACTGCTCAATATAATGTATATTACCAGAAAAACACACACACAGAGTACAATCCCTTCATTTTCACCGGCTGCAGGAAACTGGAATCTGGGTTGTCCACAGGGAGGCACTGTTGAGTCAGATCTGAGGAAATGGCATCAGCACAGATCTCAGTCCCTGAACATGGTCTTTGTTTAGTCTCTGGAGCCCTCCCCCGTCATTTTTCTGCTTCCTCTCCCCAGGTACCAGTGCTTTAAGTCTGCCTGGATGTATGAAGTTGTGCACTCTGGTTTCCGTTTCCCCATGGACTACCCGAGCCTGAAAACGGCCCAGCTGGTTTATGACAAAGAGGTCCAGTGGACTCTGGGGGCCATCCTGTTTAAAACCCGCTTCCTGCCTCTCAGGTAACTCGGTCTCTAACATGTACCACGCTGCCCACACTGAGCGGCTGTTCAACCCTTGGATTTGTTCAGGAGAAAAATCACAATATTTAAATTTTTCAGGGGATTTTTTTTCATATAGAAAGTCTCACTTTACAGAGGAAAACAAAACACAAGTTCACATTCCTTCAGGATCTTTCCGACCCAGAAACATCCTCTAGAAGGCATTTATATCTGATTATGAGACGGGAAGAGAAGCCTCGCAGGCTTCAGTACACAGTAAATCCTGACTGCATGAAGACCAGCTCCAACATGAATCCTTTTTCCTCTCATATAGCAGTTCTCTTTACATAAAACACTGAGGTGATCATGTGTGTGTTCGTCTGTCCATGCTTCCTCAGGGACCTGCAGCAGGAAACTCTGCGACAGAACCACCCCAGCTGGCTGCGCCCCTCCTTCGTCTACAACCACCACCTGTTCTCGCTCTGCATCCTCGTGGTGGTCCTGGCCATCCTGCTCTACATCCTGCGTCTACGGAGGATCCACCAGCGGGAGCTGAGGCAAGCTGAGGTTCTGGACCTCCTCTGGGCAGAGGAAGGAGAGGCCCTCCTCCCCTGAGAAACATGCCTGCAGACCTCAAACCCAACGTACTGTAACTGAGCCACAGGACCAAAAAATAAAGAGTGTGTGGACCAGATCCTGGAAAAGGACCAGGAGAGAAGCTAAGAGGATGAAGAGCCAGTAGATCAGATCTTCTGTATGTTCCACAGGTTCAGTTTCCTCACCTGACCAGAACCACACTTCTCACTCACCTCTGGGTCCGTTTGGATTCATGCTGCTTGTCGTCATGTGGATCTGCAGATTTCTGTTGTTGGACCGGTCCAGAGTTGGTACTTAAGTCGTCTTCAGGAATGAAGTTCTGCGAAACTCCGTCATTGTGGCATCAAGTTAGACTTCGTGGTTTTGTTCAGAGTGAGGGGGCTCATGTTTACATGGACCACCCACACAGACGGGTCGGCAGCATCTGCGTCGTTTATGTAAAGCAGAACTCCGACATGTTGACACCGAGCTCAGGACTGAGATGTTTGATCCGAGCTCAGCTGATCCCAACGAGTTTCCCCCCTGATCACTTGTTCAAGCCAGACTTATGTTTTTACCTAACGAAAGGAAAAGATGGGAATCATTTCCCTGGTTCTGTTTGTTTCTCAGCTCATCATGGTGGGTTTGGGTCAGTGTTTCCTTCAGACATGAACATGAGCTGCACGATGACTTCCTGCTCTAAACACAGAAAGAAGCAGCGGCTGAAGCTGACGTTAACGTCACGCTGAGTGTTTGTGAAGGTGATTCTGCAGTTTCATGCAGGTGAGATCACAATGATAATTTCCTCAAGATCAGGGATGTCATGATTACTGATGGAATCAGAGAAATAATCAGGATTATTCTACGTGAATTAATTTCCCGACATTATAAATGTGTAAAATCACATGAACTCTCCTTACAGGTCTTTAAGTTTTATTTATTTCTATCTTTTGGTGACAACATAACAAAATAACATAAAAACAAACTCTGGATTTCTCTCAGAGAAAACAGATGGAAAAGGCTACAGGACCCCTGCCTGGACTTGGGAGGCTTCTTTCTTGAAATTACATTATAAAAATGGTTTTGATCGGTTAATTTGGTGGGAAAAATCTTCCTCTTCCGTAATTTCCTATGAAAACACGGATGTGATGGTACGGTTCAGACATGGTCTTTTATGGAAAATCATCATATTGATGGATTTTTATGATTAAACGATTGTGATTAATTGTGAAATTATGTAATTTTGACATCCTCAGCCTGCTGCGACACCGTCCTCCTCCTCCTCCTGCAGCTTTAAACTTTTTTCAGAGATGTGAGGAAACTTGTCTCTTGTATTTTAGACTCGGAGAAAGTTCAGAGCTGATTTCCTCTCAGTTTGTCCACTTTTGAGCCAGATTCCCGGCTTATTCCATCTGAACGTCCCACATTTTAGAGGTGGTGAATGAAGCCGCTGACTGGCTGGTATAAGTCTCACCTGGTGAAGTTCCCTGTGTGGAACTTTTCTTCTTTCTGTGATTTAGAGTGAGTTTTCAGTGGGAGGTGTAGGACATGATTCCTCCAACTCGGTCTGAATGTCTTTTTGTTAAATGAAAGAGAAAACAAACTGGTTTTCTTCTCTGTTTTAGTTTGGACATGTTTGTTGTTTTTGTCTCGTCTGAGTTTCGGGAATATTTCTCCATGTGAATCCTCGGTATCAGAAGCTCCTGACAGCAGCTAGAAGTTGGAAACTTGTTCTCTCTGATTCCTGTTAAATGAGTCTAACTGTACAGACCTCTTTCTGATCCATTCTGATGATTCCTGCTGCTTCTGTGATGTTTTAACTCCTGTTGAAGGACCAATCTTTCCAGAGCTGGGCGTTGTGCAATGTTCCAACTGTAATTCACTGAAGGGAAAACTTGATTTCTTTTTTTTTTTTATTAATGTTTTTAATTCAAATACCTTTAAAATAAATGTGAACTGAACCAATTCCTGTCCAATAAAAGGTTGTTTGGACTAAAAGTGGTTGTGTCTTTGTGTAAAGTAAGTGTGGTTGTAAATGTCGTCCAACAATCCACTGAAAGAGGTGTCTGATAACATCACAGATAGGTTCCTACCAAGATAAATGTGTTGCGTGTACTGAAAAGGCAACCTGCATGAGGAAGATGGCAGATGATGCTGTCATCTTCCTGCAGAAGGTCCTTTCACATCTCCAGTGCTTTCAACACCATGCAGTCTGCACAACTGGGGGCTATTTTGTAGAGAAGATTTCATTTTCTGCACACTTCTGTATTTGTGGTCCAAATTTTAAAAACAGAAATATTTTTAATTGCTTAACTTGTTTACATTAAATGTGGCTGCTGATACAAATTCAGTATGCCACACACCCACATCACTCTGCATATTCTAAAGTGAAAATACTAAGGCATTTTTCTGAATGTTAAGGTTAAAAACCAGAGCCAGTGTGACCAAATCAACTAAAAAATAATGCAAATGAAGGGGTGTGAAATGATCTAGCACCAGTAAAGTGAAGAACCAGTGATGCAGAGGAAGTTGCAGGGCCCCATCTCTGGGGGACGATGATCATTTTTCACCAGTTTGTATTTAACCTGTGTATTCACCATCCCAGTCTGCCCCTGAACTGGCAGACTGGGGTGATGGCCTCCTTCTTCAAGAAGGGGGAGTGGAGGGTGTGCTCCAAGAGAGATCACACTCCTCAGCCTCCCTGGTGAGGTCTATTCAGGGGTCCTGGAGAGGAGGGTTCGTTGTATAGTTGAGTCTCGGATTGAGGAGCAGTGTGGTTTTCATCCTGGTCGTGGAACAGTGGACCAGATACCCTCTTCAGGGTCTTGGAGGGGGTGTTGTGCCAAAAAGTGATTGTCTGCCAAACATTGATTAAGCAGCCGCGAGAGCGTATGTTGCCTTTAAACCTGTCTCATGTAATTGTCAATAAAACAAAAAATGTACTTTAAATGGCTGCAACACACTCAAGAATCAAATGAAATACATTACTGGCCAAAAGTGTACCTTCCAACAAATCTGATGATCTTTCCACTCTACTCCGATGTGATAGTTTTTAACCCAGGCAAAAACTGTCATTTTGACTAGTATAGCTACTAATTCCCTTTAAAAGGCCGAGAGTGAATTTGAAGTATAGTTAGCCAGTAATTTGTTGAGTTAAATCAGGTAAATTAAAGTAGAATTTATTGCTAAGGAATTTGCCGTCATCAATGAACATCAGTGGGAATGATACTTTAATAAATGAACACATAAATCATATTTAGACTTTATATTGTAAACGCAAAGAAGCATAAACACATAACCAGAACAGTGAAGGAGCAACATGCCTGAATACCGTTTCTGATTACAGCACATCTTTGTCTGCACTTTCATTTCTATTCATTTTACACATTATTAATCTGTTAAAGCACAAATGTGAAGCAAAACTTTTGTTTTCTATCAAAATTGACATATTGGCGCCTTTATTTTTGTGTCATTTCGGTTTTGTGTGGAGAGGAACAGCAGAAGACCTGAAACACCGAGAGAAACTGAGCGACCCGCGGCCGCTTCATCTGTTTTTGGCAAACGATCCCTTTTTGGAACAACACCGGCAGTAAGTCGGACTCGTTTCCGGTGAGGGTTGGACACCGCCAAGGTTGCCCTTTGTCACCGATTCTTTTCATAACGTTTATGGACAGAATTTCTAGGCACAGCCGAGGTGTTGAGGGGATCCGGTTTGGTGACCTCAGGATTGGGTCTGTGCTTTTTGCAAGGCAAGTTTATTTGTATTATAGAATTTTCTTGAATCTGAAAATGTAGCTAAGTGCTTTACATAAAGCATTAAAAGCATTAGGCTACAGATAAAAAGCAAGCTAATTACATTAAAATCATTTAAACACAAAAAACAATGATTAAAAAAATTAAAAGCAAGATCAGTTAAAAGATACCTTGCAGATTTCATGCATATAGATGCATGAGAACAGAAATGTTTTTAACCTGGATTTATAATTTTCCACATTTGGTGAAAGTTTAATCTCTACTGGGAGTTTGTTCCACTTATTTGCAGCATAACAGCTAAAAGCTGCTTCATGATCTCCAGCTCTTGCTGCAGCGATTTTCAGCCGAATATGAAGCGGTCGGGATGAGAATCAGCACCTCCAAATCACATGACCACATGATTCTCAGCCGGAAAAAGGTGGAGTGTTCTCTCCGGGTCGGGAGTGAGGTCCTGCCCCAAGTGGAGGAGTTCAAGTATCT
>JBBBVU010000004.1:1862743-1873172 GCA_037177055.1 Atherinosoma microstoma
CTAAACATGTGGAGCATCATGATGAAGGTCCAGGACTGTAGAGCAGCTAGAATCCTGCATCAGACCAGAATGGGACATCATTCCTCTCCTAGAACTCCAGCAACTGGTCTCCTCACTTCCCAGATGTTTACAGACACGATGCTGAACATCAGCCTGGAACTTCTTTTTACAATCACATTAACATTCAGCTCATACTTTCCATGAAATGGTAAATTGTCAGTTTCAACATCTGATATGTGGTTTATGTTCTACTGGAAATAAAATATGGGTTGAAGAGATTTGGAAATCATTAGATTGTCTTTTTATTCACATTTTACACAAAGACCTCACTTTTGTAATTAGGGTTGTATAGATGTAAACCACTGAAAAAAGACATGCAAAAATTAAACATGGACAGTTGCACAAAAATGCAAAGAGATTCAAACAGGATATACAGTAATGGGCAAACATCAAAAAGAGAGGAAAAAAAGCAGCCAGGAAACCACAGAAAAGATTCAGTGTTCATCTGCAGTTTTCTTTGTTTTGTGAACTTTCAGTTTACATGTAGGGGGATTTTTTTCCGCTGTGACATGATAACTACTCACAGAGTCCTGATTTATGGAGCTAAACGAAAGTTTTCCGTCAACCAGCGACTTTAATGCTTTATCCAATACTGGATTAGCAATTACAAACAGATTGTCTCATGTAGTCAAAGGGCCTTTGAGTTTAAAACTGCAGCCTTTTGTGCAAGCTGTGATGGGAACAATGGGATTCAACTGATGGCTTGCATGTGGTGGGACTAGGTAGTTTTGCCAGTTGTTACTGCTAAATCATTATGCACATGTATGTATGTATGTATGTATGTATGTATGTATGTATGTATGTATGTATGTATGTATGTATGTATGTTAGATACAAATCATAGGTATATAGAGCTCAAGATGGCATCTTCATGGAGAGTTCAAAGCCTTAAAATTTACTTTTAATCCGTTTAGCTTGGTTAAATCCTCATTGTCACACATAACGGTTTGCTCCGTTGCGTGGGACAGTTTGAAGAGGCGAGGCAACAGCGACTTGATCCTAATTGATCAACACGGTTGTCATTCTGGTTTTCACCAAACTGCCCCTTGAAAATCACATTGGCCGTTCCAGATGTCAGTGAATCGGTGCTCCTGTTGTAATAGGTCACTTACTTGCTTTTCGTTTATCTCTTATGAACCGCCCAGCTGAGCACAATCCCGACATCCTATTGGTCAAACTGTCGTCCATCGACAGACGTTATAAAACACCGCTTTACCATTGGCTGAACTGAATTTCAATCACAAACACACTTATATTTGATTGGTCAAGGTAGCTTTCACTCAACACATCCTCGTGCGTGGATTGGTGCAGCAGCGCGGGCGGATTCTTCCATGGGCTCGGTCTTCAAGGCTCGCGGACAGCGAATGTCGTCATGAGCGGTGGGTAGGAATTAAAACATTGGTGTTTATATTACATTCTACTTCGAAAAACATTATATTTGTATAGAAGAAAAAAGCACTGGACATTCTGTTTCACGTATAAGTGTTTGTTCGTGTAACTCCTTGGGTTGCGCGTACCAAAACAAGCGATGCACTTCCGGAAAAGGGCTGCCTTTTTCTGTAACGTTATCAAAGAGAGTTTGACTTGCTAGCTGCGCGTCAGCTAGCCAAAAATGCTAGTGGAGGCTATGTTGTTGGTCCTCTTTTCCACCCACCCCCTCTTTTCTTTCTTACCCATGTAAAAAAAAAATCATGCATTTGTGTCAACCATTAATACCACTATAAGGCAGTGAATCATGACAATGAAAGTTAAGTTCCCGCCTTGGTTTGTGTGTAAGGAAAAAGTAAGCTGCACAGGTACCATATCAGCCTAAGCTAGCAAGTTGAATGTTCCCCGGTTGGTCAGTGTCGCTAGTTAGCTTGCTAACGTTAGCTGGTTGTCCAGCAACCCAACAGGACGTCTTTGATGGCGGCGCTGTTTTGAGGCAACTCTGCACAATTTATGCACAACTCACATGAAGACTTAAAGTCACATTGACATTACTGATGATGTTTGTTAAACTGCTGAAGTATTCTTTCTCATGAAATAATGTGGGATCAGCCTCCACGTTGGTATCTAAAAGTGCCATCACAGTCTAGAGAGATTTGCTTGAGTGAATGTCTGGATTAAAGTCATATGATTCAGCTGCATTGATTGTACTTGTAAGCATTCAAAACACGTGAGTTTATTACTATTAAGTGTGAAGTTGAACCCCTCAAAAAGCAACTTTTGTCTTCAGAGTTCACCATAAGTGGGTCACATTAGCATCTGCTTGTGTCTTTCACGTGTTATTCTCACGTTAAAGTCACACAGCTATCTTTTTTATAACCTTCTTTTTCGGTTTTCTTATTCAGTATTTGCTGTGGATGACTGCTTGCGCAATTTATATTGAAGTGATCCAAATTTAGAAAAGCCTAAAGCAGCCTGGGGACTTCCCATTTCTCCCAAATGCTGCTTGGTTGTTGACCAGTGCTCTGTGGTTGTCATGTGGTTAGATGTCTGCTGCAGTTTGTTTTCATGCGGCTTGAGAACAGATGATGAACTCTGCTATCATAATATTTTCTTTACACTTTAACAGTAGTAGCCCCATCATTCCTGTTCATTCGCATCTATAAAGTCAACACTTGATGAAGTAGTTGTAGTTCAAGCTGGTAAAAGTTGTAAGTTAACTGCTTTAATAACAGCTTCAACATAGTTTGGTCATTGAAAATGAAAAAAAAAAGATTAAATGAAGTGTTTTTGCTTTTGTTTTAATGGTTTTTATGGTATTTCTTTTCTTAGAGAACATTTGAATTATTCCCACTTGCTTATGTGTTTGTCAGTGTTGTTTATGTTTCTGCTTTTTCAGGGAAAACAAAATATCTTTCATGAGTTTACACAAAAAACAGCTGAATGTTTCATGTAAAGCCATCAATTTCATTCAGTATCCAAACTGTTTTAATAAGGGAAAATAACATCTCTTTTAGAAATATGAATTTTACTTGGCTGTGAAAGGAAAAAAGGCTTCTGTTGCCATATTAAGCAGGAATAAAGCTACACATCTGCAGAAAGACATATTTAAAATGTTTATTCTTAGAATTTATGAAGTGAAGATTGGATTAAAAAAAAACCCAACACAATTACTACAACACTGAAATTTCCCTCTGGCATAAATGCTGTATTTTAATTTTTCATTTAATTTGAATGAGGATTAATTTCAGTTAGGGTTGCCTTTTTTGTATGTCAGAATTAACCTAAAATACACTATAACCTTTATTTGTGAACTTAATTTTACCATCTTTATACTTTTGAATGCACACATACAACTGAACAAGGTGAATAATCACAAAAAAAATAATTCCAAAAGGCGTCTTAACTGAGAATCATTCACTTCATGTTCTGGTTTAATGACAACTTGTATCTAAACAGTCCTTCGGATTCTTCAAGTAAACTTTTATTAAAAAAAAGTCACGTTTAGATTCAACACAAAAATGAACCCCTGCTGTTAATGTTGGCATGTATAGCAAATTGTTGATTTAAACATTTTTTTCTTAAAAATAATTAAAAAAAAATTTTTTTTCAGTAAAACAAACAACAAAAAACAATATTGTGTTTCTGAATATCGATACAATATCAGCACACAAAATATTGCGACATTTCGGTATATCGATATTTTCTTACACCCCTAATGGATTGGCCATCTCAGATACCAGACCTGAACCCCTTGGAGAATCTTTGGGATGTGTTGGAGGTCGGACTCTCCCATCATCAATATAAGATGGTGGAGGAAAATGAATGCATCTCCAGATTGAAATAAATCTTGTGACATTGCAAAAGCTTCTAGAAACAATGCCACAGAGAATGCTGCTGGAATCAAAGCTAAAGGGGGTCCAGCAAATATTAGAACAAACTGGAGTTTTTCTGTCCTCAAAGACCGTTATGGATGCTGCTTTCTTACAGTAGTTAGATTCATCATGACACAATTATCACCCAGTCCCCTGGATGGATGGATGCTACATTAAAGCCGACTTGATATTCTCTTCTGAACTGAATAGTAAAGATAAAAACATGATGGAATCTCTGCAGACTCCTTGATTTTGAGTTGGGTTTGTGTTTTCCAGAACAACAGGACAGTATGGCCACCACCGTTGCTGTCAGTCCCAGTGAATACCTTCAGCCCTCCAACACTTCTACACAAGTGAGTAACGATCTGACGTTTTATTCTGCAGCTCTCAGCATAGTCCTCTGACCTCCACAATGTTACTGTACACTATGGGTGTCCAAAGTCGGTCCTCAGGGGACGCTGTCCTGCAGGATTTGGATGTGTCCTGCTGCAGCGCCTGAATCTGATCGTTGGGTCAACATGTTTCGGCAGAACTTGACAAGGAGCAGTTGAGGAGAGACATTTAATTTGAATCAGGTGTGTTGGATCAGAGAACATCTAAAACCTGCAGTATTGTGGCCCTCGAGGACCGGAGATGGAAACCCCTGCTGTACACTAAGGTTTACATCATTGCATTTGTCACAATTAGTCGTGTAGCTCAGTAATAATTTCTGATAATAAGTTTGATAGTAACTGAGCTTTACACTAGGAAATAATATTAAAATTATTTATCATCGTATTTTTCCAAACTTGGATGGTTTCATAGTATCATGACTGGATGTTAACCTCATTTTCCACTGAATGACAGAAGATTTACTGCAGTAGATTTCCTTAGAAAAGTCTTTTCCATTGTCATGAGAATTGCATGTTGTACTAAAAACCCCCAAACAATAAAATGTCCACAATATTTGGGACCATATTTGAGATCCAGTCTTGACCATGGTTCTGTCTTTCTCTCCAGAACGTATCAGAGGCAGTCTTTGGCTGTATGGATTGTGATGACGTTGCTTTTCTTTGGTCGTGTTTAGTTTTGTTTCAGACATTCCTGGTTCCCTAAATCATGATGGCAGCTAAGCTGGTGCTGCAGATTGTTGATGTTGCCACCTCCCACGATGGCTTTGTCAAGACATCATCTCATTTATCAACCATTTGTAGCAACTGTCCTAAATAGCATCCCACGAATGAAATCTAAAATGTTTGTAAGTAGGGAAAAATATGTTTTTATGAAATGTGCGGAGGCCAGACGTAGCACGTTATTAAGTAATAGGCTGTTGAAACCAAAAAAGTACCACCTATATTTAGTTGTTTTATCTGCATTCACTGTGGCATCATGTGTGCAGATGCTCCAACTTTCACCAAGTTTTTCTGTTGATCTTCTGTGGTTTTCTTCACACCACATTTCTTATTTAGAGACCATAGATCACCGCTTCCCTTCCAGTTATTCAGGGCTCTGTGATTATGACAATAGAAATGGAATCGGATGTAAAACGTGGAATATCGTGTGATCCGCTTACTCTACTAATTTAAGAATTTTTCATGGACTTTGAGCCGAATTAACAAAAAAATCAAACATATTTTAATCTCTGCAGCCCTGTCTGAGTGACGCCACCTGCGCTGGCAGGGCTCACATCTCCCCCAGACGTTCAGCAGTGGCTAAGAGGCCGGCAGAAACTCCTGTTGTCAAAGAAATTAAGAAGTGCTACCCTCAGTGGTTCTGGAAAAAATGAAAAAGCTGCATCTGTTTGTGGTGAAGCATCAAGCTGAGGATAAACTGGCTAACCAGGGCTCTAGACCAACATTTTGCATTGGTTGCACTGGTGCACCTAACATTTTAATGTGGATGCACCAGCAGAAAATTTAGGTGCTTCCCAATTTTCATGGTGTCACTCTCGCTAGCTCATTTTATTGATCATCTTTTGATCATTTCACATAGAATTTCATGGTTATTTATTAAATAATTTGTAATTAAAATATTCTCCTTCAGGTTTACATGGAAATAATAATTACGAATTAAAGTTTACATGGAAAAACACGTTTTTATAATTCCGCTTTAGATCTGGGGGTTGGGAAGAGTTCTGATTGGATAGGAGGCGGGCCCAACAGGACAGATCAAAGCTTTGACACCTCCAGGAAGTTTTCTGTAACATCTCAGTATCATAAAGTTTAGCAACAAAACATCTTCCTGCAGATTTAGCTACTTATATGGACTGCTATCAGGTCAGCAGGTGGACCTGATGTGGAGACTGTAGTAGGAATGTGGACACAAGTATCCAGGACTACCTCTGAATGTGGTCTGAGCAATCTGAACTGGGTGTGTCCTTAGTGCTGTCCACCTGTGGTCTTATCAGCCAGGATGCATGTAAGCACTGGGTCTGGACGGAACCAAAGCGTGCTGAAGCTGATGTTCATATGGATTGCTTCCTTGTCCTGTAGCTTGAGGATCACGCATACGGACCAGAGGGGGACACAAAGCCTTTGCAGGTGGAAACCCACCTACTGCACCACGCTGTGATTCACATGTAGTGGAAGGCGTACCTTTTTTTGTTTTTATTTGTGTATTTTAACTGTAAACATCTACCTTGTCTCATTTAGCCGGTAATGCTGAAATATTTGCTCTAATGCTGGTTTTAATGTGGGCATTGCTTATGTTTGTCCCTACAGGACACCCAGCCTTCTCCTCTGGCCCTCCTGGCTGCCACCTGCAGTAAAATTGGCCCTCCTGCTGCTCAGGCCCCCGTCACCTCCCTTCCAACGCAGCCACAACCTCGCAGACTTCTTCCCATAAAGCCGGCTCCTATCGCCCCTGCTCCACCGAAAAACCTGAGTTTCCTTTCAGCGAAGGGGAATGTGATCCAGCTTCCTGCCAGTTTGGGCTCCACAGCCCCTGGCAGCCCCATCGTCCTCACCATCCAGCAGAGCCCTGCCCGCACCAACACCTCTGGCCCCACCAATATCCAGTACCAGGTGGTGCCACAGATCCAGGGTCCCCAGACTATCCAGGTGATGCCACAGGGAGGCCAGATCCAGCTCATACCAGGCACCAACCAGGCCATCATCACCACTCCTATGACTGTACCGGCACCGGCCGCTGCCGCCACGCCCATCACGCCGCAGAAGACGGTAGCTATCAAGCCTTCTCTGAAAGTACGGAAGTCGAACAACACAGCGGCAAATATGGTGCAGCTGGCAAGCGGGCTCACGCTTCCCCTCAACGTGGCTACCGGGGAGGTGGGAGGGACTCCCATCGTCACGGAGACGGCAGCCGCCCCTCCCACTCCTGAAAAAGGAAGACGAGGGAGGAAGAAGAAAGTGGTTCTTCCTGCTGAACCTCCACCGCCTGCTCCCACACAGGCGGCCTCCCCACCACCAGAGCAGATGGAAACCATCGTCATAGAAGCCGGCGACAACATCATCCAGGTACCCCCGCTACTGATGTTTTTCTAACTTCAAACAGTCCATAGATGAGTTGACTGAACTCTGACATGTTACTAAGTTTGTTACCTCTCAGACTGCTGGTCTTTTTGGTTAAGCTACAGGTGTGTGATTTGGTACTGAGAGGTCTTAAAACAAGTTTTCACACCTAAAATGGAATATAAAAGATACAGTGTGATCTCAAACATTATGTCAGGGATACGATTGAAACTAATATATGTGTAAAATATTTTTTTTTTTAGGATTTATTAACTTGGTAAAAAATTTAAATCATATACTCTTAAATATGATTCATAATCTTACACATTCTGTTCTTGCTTCATAAATCAATCCAGAGCAAGATAAAATGGAATGAGTTGGATGTAAGAATGTAAGGCTTGGTTAGATGGACAACATGCATGTGTCAGTTCCTGCAAGCACAAGGTTGATTCTTGGCTTTGAGAATGTTTGGAGTGTCTGAAAATGATTGCAGACTCAATGTTTATTCTGGCTGAAGAATGTTAATGTTGCTAATCTGTAGAGATTAGTTAACAAATCATCAAAGCTATAAAACTATTAACTAAATCTTGAATTTTACATAACAGATAACTTGAGTGGATTCTTGAGTAAGAGATGCTGGAGCATGTAACATACTCTGTCTTATTTGATGAAGTATTTAAACCGTTAATTTACCTTCAACACTTGTTTGTTTTGTACAGGCAGGGAACAACTTGCTGATTGTGCAGAGTCCTGGGCAACCAGCTATGGTGCAACAGGTCCAGTTGGTCCAGCCTAAACAAGACTCTCATCTGGTGCAGATCCCACAGCAGGCCCTGAAGGTGGTTCAGGCTGCCTCTGCCACGTTGCCGCCCGTCCCTCAGAGACAGACTGTCTCTTCAGGTCTTCAGGTTTCTTCAACAGATCAATCACCAGCACAGGTATCTGCTAACACCTGCTGTCTGTTCTACACTGTCACGTTGAACTCTGACCTCTGACAATCCAACTACAAGTCGAAGATTTCGTAACTGTGTGTTTACTGACTCCAAACCAAAACTGAATTCAGAACCGTTTCTTTATAAGTAAATTATTACTTATTTACGGTAGGCAGAGGACTTGTTAAAGTGAAAGAGCAGCAGGTGATATAGAATTAGTTTTATTCCACAGTCAGACATACAACAACTTTCTACTTTATCAGATCCACCTTGTTGTACCGGGTCAGAACCCCTTTTTCTAATTCTTGGTGGGATAGATTCAACAAGGTGATGGAAAAATTCCTCAGAGATTTTGCTCCATATTGACACGATAGCGTCACACAGTTGCTGCACATCCATGATGAGAATCTCCCGTTCCACCACATCCCAAAGGTGAAATCATGGATTGAGATGTGGTGACTGTGGAGGCTGTTGGAGTACAGTGAACTCAGATGATCTGAGCTTTGTGACATGGTGCATCATCCTGCTGGAAGTAGCCATCAGAAAATGCTCTCCAACCAGTCTGCCCATACTCTTCTGACCTCTGACATCAACAGGACATTTTGGTCCAGACAACTGCTGCTCACTGGATATTTTCTCTTCTTCAAACCATTCTCTGTAAACCCTAGAGATGGTTGATGGATTAGATTAGATTAGATTAGATAGATACTTTTTATTGATTGCAGGCTGTGTGATTTATACGCATGCTGTGTGATTGCTGGTTGTGTGTGTAAATCCCAGTAAATACTCAGACCAACAACCATGCCACATTTAAAGTGGCTTAAATCTCCTTTCTTCCTCATTTTGATTTTCAGCTTGAACTTCAGCAAGTCGTCTTCATCATGTCTACATGACTAAATAGATTGAGTTAATGCCATGTGATTGGCTGATTAGTTATTTGTATTAACAGGAACTTGAACAGGTGGAGCTGGTAAAGTAGATGGTGAGTTTCAGCTGATAAATGGCCACCAGCGGTAGTATCTAAAGGAGATTGTCAGTGGAGACTACTTTGTTTGAAGTGTCTTTTAAAACTTTTATTCTGTATTTAGTGCTGAAACTCAGTAAGAAGCTTCATAGATTTGGATGATAATTTTCTGTGGGCCTGAAACTGTTTGCAAACTCTTTTGTATCGTGTCAAATCAGGAATAAAACAACATTTTCATTAAGAATATGTTCATTATAGCTTCTTTAAGTTCTTAGATGTGTAACTTTCGTTTTTATGCATCTGTCTAAAGTCCTTGTTTTCATAATCCACTTCTTATTTCCTGTTTTTGATTGAGGGAAATCTGTAAGTCAACACTATTGCCAACTTTAAAACATTGACCATTTCTTTCCTCAGATCCTCTTTAAAACTGCTTCGGGTGAGTGGCAGTCAGTTAATCTTCAAGACTCTGTCTCCACGACAACAAGCCCCGTCACTTCTGTTGCCCCAGCCACTACAATGCCGCCGGCCGGCACCAAGAGGACACAGGCAGGGGGTAGAAAGGAGCGAACTCTGGCCAAAATTGCCCCCGCAGGTGGAATGATTGCTTTCAACACGCCGCAGCTCTCTTCTGCGACTCAAGCAGTGCAGACCATCAGCATCAACGGGGTCCAAGTTCAAGGAGTTCCTGTTACCATCACCAACGCAGGGGGTGAGCTGATGGATGGCCTGGCTTCCAACTTGATTTTCAGTTCAGACACAAACATTTACATTTAAACGGTTTTAATCTAATGTGATAAAATTCATATATTACTTGTTTAACGGGTCACTGTGGGCCTGTAGAAAATGTAAATAAACTTTAGTGAAGATAAATAGAGGGATGGTGTTGAATAATTAACCTGCCAAGCAGAATGTTTTTCACTAAATTTAGAGATGCAGCCATAACTTAGCAGGTAGCAGAACTGGCTGATTGTCAGCTCAACCAGTGACCAGCTGATCAGTCTAACAAAACCCAAAACCAAATTTTTCTTTTTCCTCTTTTGGTCAGTGCAATAAGGCAAGGCAAATTTATTTGTATAGCACATTTCATGTACAGGACAATTCAAGGTACTTTACATACAAACATTAGAAACATTACAGCAGGGTTCAGAAAGCATTAAGAAGAATTAAAAACAAAATAAACAACAAAAGTGAATAAAGAAAGAAAGAAACCCTCAGTGAAAA
>JBBBVU010000004.1:1916164-1927705 GCA_037177055.1 Atherinosoma microstoma
CCTTATCTGTTTAGATGTTATTTAATCTTAAAATTCTTCATAATTAGGGGCGTGTCCTTTTGATTGACAGGTTGCAGGAAAAACGGGGCACAGAGTAGCACAACCTGGGTTTTTAGCCGGCTAACAGCGCGCGTTAGCTTTAGCCCGTCTACCTCGGTTAGCTCCGGGTTAGCTTTGTTAGCTCGTGGCTCAGAGTTTGAAGGGTGTCAATCATCCCTCCCCACGCTCACAGCCCCCCTCTCAGCGCCTCCTTGTTGGCCATTTTTGGGGTTTCTGGGAGTCACGAGACTCGTAACGTTGCCAACATGGCGACGGTTGCAACCTCCCAATGAGCTTCTTTTCAGCTCTTCAGAAACCTATGGGTCACTTCGTCCATATATTTACAGTCAATGGTTGCTACTAGTGTCATGGCATACAAAACGAGCTGTTGAGTTTACTCAGTGTAGGAAGACAGGGCAGTTTATGACGGTGGAGAGGAGGAGCTGGAGGAGTCGGAGAAGAGCTTAGTTCGTGTTTTGTGTCAATATTTTTTTTTTCAATCTATGCATTTATGTTTCTTGTTCTGAGGAGAATAACTTATTTTTCAAGAAATTTTCTTTTCTTTACCATTTTTGCACTTTTCCACATAATATGTCAAGATATAGCTAGTTTGCGCAATTCCAGCATATACCTGATGCATATCAGCTTTTCATCATGGATTCAGCACATATGTTAATAACACTTACATTTTGTGATTATTTCCATATCATGTAGAATTATTTTATTCGGTGTTAATTTCTGTTGGTGAGGCAACGGACAGTTACAGTATGATACACGGACAAAAAAGCAGATGTTGAAATAAAAAAAAAAAACATTATTCCATGAAATGGCTACAATATTTTTTGTTGAGAAAAATCGCAAGGGATTGTGAATTCTAAATTGTGAATCAAATCGAATCATGGCTTGAGTGAATCGTTACAGTCCTAGTCATCGACTAACTTAATAATCAACGTCATCGTTTTATTTTTCTTTAATTTTAAGCTTTGTTTATCTCTCAAAACTGCCACTGTACCTTCCGCTGCCTTGTTGGCCTTTCTGTCCTTAACGCAACCGGTCAGCCTTGATGTCACCGACTCGCCTGATAAGTTATGACCAAACAACAGTATCATGGGGAGCCGGCAATGGAGCTCGAGAGTTTGGGAGTATTTTATGAAAATTCAAGAGAAGCATGTGCAATAAAATCTGCAAGGCAGAACTTGCCTTCCATAGCAGCACGACGGTGACGCACGAGCATCTTAAAACAAAGCCCGCTGTGGCTGATTCAGTTTCTGTTCCAAATCCCACGCGTTAAAACTTATAAAATCCAATAAAAAAATTAACCTGAAACTGATTTGTATCTTTTAGATTTGTGAGATTTTTGGTTGGCTTCAAACTCTGCAGGAATCATTTCTTTTATAATTGTCCATGACTGAGGAATACAATCCGTTTCCACGTGATTTCTAAAGAGGTGTGTTGTCACCGTACCTGGTTGTAAATGACCACGAACGGCACACGCAGGTGACTTTGGACATGTGGGATTTATTAACGGCTGATTACTTGCTAACGCGCTACGACTGGCTGCTGCATGTTTGATATTTTTTGTACTGAAATTTGTTTCTACCAACGCTTTATAAGTGAGGACCCCCGTTTCTTCACTCGTCTAATTTGTAATTTTTTGTATGATTTACTTTTGATTTTTGACCTCTAGAAAAAGAAAAACTCTTTGTTTTTCTTCTACGTTGTATTAGTGATGATTAGAACATTAAGGAGTCGGGCTGGGACGATACGCTTTCCTCCCGATTCGATTCTTTTCCGTTATTTTTGGTTGCTGATTTGATTTAAATTGCGATTGTTTGACATTGCCGATTTTTTTTGTGATTTTAAGTTAGGTTTTTTTTAACCCCAGTCCTGGTGAAAAAACTTAATGAGGAACCACATTTCCCCCCGAAAAAAACTGCACATCACATGTGAGTCAGTGTTTAAGATTTATTCAGCAGGAATATAAATTTTATTTGAACCAGATGAAAATGAAGCATTTAAATTTGGAAAAAACAACACAGCAGCCAGATCAGAGCCATTCTGCTGCTATAATGCCCAACAAGTAAAAAATGTAATAAAAAAAAATAAATAAATAAAAAAAAAAAAACCATAAAAATCGATTTTAGAAATCGTGAAACAAAAAAATCGCAAGATATTAATGTGAAATGATTTTATCTCCTACCCCTATTAACGGAGGAAATCCTTTTGGGATGTCCCTTCCTGTTTGTGTTCAGGTGGACGAAGAGGACGGCGGTGGCAGCGAGATAAAGACGCTCCGAGGACACAGCGGCCCCGTCTACCGCACCGCCTTCCTGACGGACAGCTCTGGCCTGCTGTCCTGCTCCGAGGACACCACCATCCGTTACTGGGACCTGGGCAGCTTCACCAACACCACCCTCTACCGGGGCCACGCCTACCCGGTGTGGGACGTGGACGTCAGCCCCTGCAGCCTTTACTTCGCCAGCAGCTCGCACGACCGCACGGCTCGCCTTTGGACGTTTTCTCGCACTTACCCTCTGCGTCTCTACGCGGGACACCTCTCGGATGTTGACTGCATCAAATTCCACCCCAACTCCAACTACCTGGCCACGGGGTCCACAGACAAGACCGTGCGGCTGTGGAGCACCCAGCAGGGGGCGTCCGTTCGCCTTTTCACCGGCCACCGCGGCCCCGTGCTGTCGCTGGCTTTCTCGCCCAACGGGAAGTACCTGGCGTCTGCCGGTGAGGATCAGCGTGTGAAGCTTTGGGATTTGGCATCAGGGACTCTGTTCAAAGACCTGCGTGGACACACGGACAGCGTCACCAGTTTGTCCTTTAGCCCGGACAGCAGCCTGGTGGCCTCGTCTTCTATGGACAACTCCGTGCGGGTGTGGGACATCCGAAACTCCCACGGCGGGACGCCCGCCGACGGCTCATCCAGCGAACTGGTGGGAATGTATACTGGGAACACCAGCAACGTGCTCAACGTCCAGTTCATGGCCTGTAACCTCCTGCTGGTGACGGGAACGGCTCAGGAGAAAACGGAGCCGTGACCACGGCCGGCAGGAAAAGACTCGATTGTTTCCAGATGTTTCTGTAGAGATTTTTTTGTTTGTAAAAAAACCACCACGTGCCGAGGAGTCTTGAGTTGTTTTTCCCTCATTAGTTCATCACATTGCTTAAAAAATAAATAAATTTAAAAAAAAAGAAGCTCATTTTTGTTTTCTGAAGATGTCCGTCTCGCTGCAGAAGGAAGCTGAGATCGTCATTTTCTGGTGAACCGTAATATTAACGAAAGAATTCCCAGGTTTCCCAGAGTTGGATTGTTTTACTTCTGGGTAGAAGAATATTGGTAACGTCAAAAGTTAGTTGAAACTTGTAAAAAAAAAAAAACCTGGTTTGTGATGTTAATTTGTTTTGATATAAAGCTGAAAGAACGTGGTACTTTGGGATAAATTGCTTTAATTTCACTATATTTTTGATTTGCGTCTATTCTCTAATTTAATGGGGAGGTGACCCCAGAATGAACAGTTCACTTTATTGGTCAAAACTATTTCCTGCTTATGATTAAATTCACATCTCGACTCTTGACTGATGTTTGTTGGACCTCCTTTATCTGATTCCAGCAGCATTCTCTCTGCCATTGTTTCTAGAAGCTTCTGCAATGTCAGCAGATTTATTTCCATCCAGAGTCGCATTAATTTTTTCTCAAAGATCTTTATTGATGAGTCCGACCTCCAGAACATCCCAAAGATACTCCATGGGGTTCAGGTCTGGACTCTGTGGTGGCCAGTCCATGTGTGGAAATGATGTCTCATGCCTTCTGAACCACTCTTTCACAATCTGAGCCCCATGAATCCTGAGCATAGACCTGAACCTAGATCTGACCAACTACAGCATCCCCAGATCATAGACTGCCCCCACAGGCTTGTAGAGTAGACACTAGGTATGGTGGCTGCATCACTTCATCTGCTTCTCTTCTGACCTTGATGCTCCATCACACTGGAACAGGGTCTATCTGGACCCATCAGACCACATGACCTTCTTCTTCTTCTTTGTTCAGTATCCTCACTGTTAGAATGTTTAAAACCACCAACAAAAGCAAAATCCTTTTTGTACGTATGATCCCATTTACAAAATGATCTGGGACCGCATTGTGAATCTGTCATATTTGATGTAAACCTAGAAAGTTTTCGGATTAACTTTAGATTTTCTTCCAGTTCAGTTGACAGAAACAGTGACTGGTTGCCTCCAGTTTGACACCCTGCTGTTCAGAAAGCTGTGAGGAATGAGGATGTCAGAGACCACACCTCACGTCTGTCTGCAGCGCTCAGAGGAAAAGGAGGAAGCTTTCATCTGCAACACGGTCCTGCACTGACTGACATGTCTTTTGAGTATTTGTGCTTGTTTTGTTTTACTTCAAGTATTCCTGGCTGCTGTTTTATATTAATTCATGTAAATATCATTTCTATTACACCTGAATTTGGCCTTTTTACACCTTCCTAATTTTAAACAGAGTTATATCTCTATAAGGGTTTTTATGCACACAGTTTTTTTCATCTTTCTGTATTTGATTAGCATTATTTTCTTCCCAATTGTCATTTAATTGGTGTGTGTTTATGTTGTGTCACTTGTGGTTGAAAGAAAGTTGAGATCAGTCTGAAACAAGCTGAGTCTTTAATGCTCAGTAAACGCACAAACTTTTTACCTGTTAGTTAAAATGAAGTCAGTTTGATCATTTTTCCTTAGAGTTGGAGTTAACGTAGGCAGGAATCAGGTGGAGACGGTGTGGGAATGAAAAGGTGAAGCTTTAAAATCATCCAGTGGTTCATTGGGTTTGGTTTCCAGCTGTTTTTTTCTCCATCTCCAGCCCGAAGGTGGGTTCCTTTGTGACTTAATGTGTCTTTGATGATTAAATGGATGTCTTTGGAAACCTCAGCACACTGATCAGAAGGAATGAATCTAATTAAAGAGAGAAAAATGACTCATTTCATGAACTGTTCGGAACAGCGGTCAGTTTAAGAAAGTTATATTTTTCTTCTAAAATGACCAAATTATACCAGTTTGAATCATTTAAAGCCACATTTCCAAAAAAATGAAACACCTTTGAGTTCTGATTTGTTGAGTAGTTGATTTTATTTTATTTTTTTACAAATTATATATAAAAAAAGATTATTAAAAAAAACAAGCTGATACCAGTAACACCTTTTCTAAATGTTTCTGTTGAATCATTCTGTAGGCCAAGCCCAAAAAAGGGCCGAGAAAGAGGGCGAGTCATTGTGGGAGAGGTTCAGTGCCAGGAGGAAAAACCAGTTTGTCGGAGGGTGTGCACCATCAAACCCCTGACAGACTGGTCCCTGCATCAGACTCAAAAGAGAACTCGTCTCATTCCTTCGTCTCCTTATCGCCGAGGTTTTGTCTGAAGAAGAAGATGCCTCTCCAGTCCACTCTGTCCGGCAGGAGCGCCGGCTCCATCGAGTCTGAGAACACGCAGTGGGACGGGAAGTCTTTCGAGCAGCTGAGGGACGAATGTCTGCAGAAAGGAGTCCTGTTTGAGGATCCAGACTTCCCCGCCGCAGACTCTTCACTCTTCTTCAGCCAGAGCGTTCCGGTCCAGTTTGAATGGAAGAGACCTCCGGTACGTACAGGATGTTAGAGGTTTAGGATTCTGGATTTAAGGATGGAGAGGATCTAAAACTCATGTTTCTTTAAAGGCTTTAAGTCACATCTGCTGCAATTATTAATATGAATAATCTAAATGAATTGATGCTCCAAGGCCAAAGTCAAATATGGTCAAATTTAAGTTAGTTTTTATCCCTTTAACCTAAAAAACAAACAAACATGTGTTTGTATTTGTAACTGCAAAACCAGTTCTGCTTGAAAACTGTGTAAATAACAGGGGCCGTTTCCTCGTTCGTGCAAACTCTTCAACCTGAGCTTTAATATCTGCAGCTGAGGTTATCTTTAGGTTACAATTTTTGGAGATGTGTGATGCTGTTACTTTGTCTACCACGTTACTTTTTTACTCATTTCTTTAGCTGAATGCAGCCGGATTAAAGGGAAAACTCACCTCCCACGTTTGGAACAATCTCTACACATTTATGTGCAGGGCGTTCCCTCGGAGTAAATTCTTCAGCTGCCAGCTGAAGTGTGTTTTGTGTGTTCAGTGTTGCTTGTCAGAGAGTTTAGACTGATTAATATGTCAGGAATGTGAGCACACCCATCAAAAGGAGTAATGTCACCACTTAAATGGCCTTCTTTTAAGACGAACCGACCTGTTTCTTTTCCGGTTTTTCGGCCCTTCTGCAGGAGATCTGTGAGAACCCAAAGTTCATCGTAGGCGGTGCAGACAGGACGGACATATGTCAAGGACAGCTTGGTTGGTTCTTTTGTTATCTGCACGAGTTATTCTCCATCTTTCACACGAACATCCTTTAGATTTTTATGAATGAGACACCTGTTTGTCCCCACAGGAGACTGCTGGCTGCTGGCAGCCATTGCTTCTTTAACTCTGAAAAAAAATGCTTTGGCCCGAGTCATCCCCTCAAACCAGGACTTTGACCACAAATACGCTGGCATCTTTCACTTCCAGGTACACCCCCCAGCTCTTACAAACCTAACTGGAAACGCTTTACTCAATGTATCTCTGACTGAATCACCTGACATTTGTCCCTGTCTTCCCCTTAGTAAGAGCAGTTTGTTTACATCTGTAGGATCCATTTAACCCAGGCGTGTCCAGGTCTGGTCCACGAGAGCCGCCATCCTGCAGATTTTAGATGTCTACTTGATCCAACACACCTGTTTCAAATTAAATGGCTCTCCTCAACAGCTTATTGTCAAGTTCTGTCCAAACATACAGACCCATCAATCTGATTCTGGTGTTCTGCAGCAAACATCCAAAACCTGCAGGACCGTGGCTCTCCAGGACCGACTTTGCATGCCCCTGCTTTGACCTATTAAAGCTCTACACAAAAAAAAAATGGGGAGAAGATAATTTTTTTCTAATCTGAAGTCTTTCTTTGGAACTTTAACAAAATGTTAAAGAAAATATTTTTGTATATCTACTGTTTATTGCTGTGCAACATGTCAAAATTATTGCAGTGCATTATTATTGTATCCACCAGGGGGCAGAAGACAAGTATCAGATAGAATCCGTTAGAATCAGTTCATGTTGAGCTACAGAAAACCTGTTATAGTTATAGTGGTTTCCCCCCCCCCCTCAGTTCTGGCGACACAACAAATGGCTGGATGTGGTGGTGGACGACCGACTGCCGACGGTGAGAAATCAACTCGTCATGCTTCACTCTGCTTCTAACAACGAGTTCTGGAGTGCCTTGCTGGAGAAAGCCTACGCCAAGTAACAAACACTGTATACATCCTGAGTACCAGATCATAAAATATTTCAACCTAAATCCTAAAACTTGACCATGTTGTAAGGATGTACGGCAGCTACGAGTCCCTGAAGGGCGGTAGCACGATGGAGGCCATGGAGGACTTCACCGGTGGAGTGGGAGAAACGTATGAAACCAAGACAGCTCCAGACAACCTGTTCTCCATCATGAAAAAGGCCCTGGACCGAGGCTCCATGATGGGATGCTCTATTGACGTAAATCTTACTCATATTTTCATTTACACATTTGGTTTATTTCTAACTTCCTCCCCCTCAAATATGATGGGTAGGAAGCGCTTCAGTGTGGCTCATCTGAACCTTTTTCGGGATGTTTGGTGTCTTCCAGATCACCAGCTCTGCAGAATCTGAGGCCAGGACGAGCACAGGCCTGGTGAAGGGACACGCTTACTCCATCACAGGTCTGGAAGAGGTAAGAGATCCTAATCTGCACGATGGAGATTTTGAATGAAGTCACATGATTTTTTTTTAAGTAGTTCTGACCACCACCTCTCTTTGTGTTTTAGGTGAATTTCAGAGGTCAGAGAGTCCAGCTGATCCGCATCAGAAACCCCTGGGGACAAGTTGAGTGGAACGGACCCTGGAGTGATGAGTAATACAAAATACATTTTTTGAATATATACTACACACATAGAATAATGTAAAGTGTAGTTCAAGAAAAGGCCTGGGTAGTTTTGTGTAGAGAGGTAGGCCGATATGGATGAACCACATCTTTGTGTCCTGTGTCTTTCAGATCCAGGGAATGGGATTATATCGACAAATCGGACAAAAATCGCATCCTGCAGAAATCAGATAATGGTGAATTCTGGTGAGACCCCATGATGTTTATTGCAAAATAAAGTTAACATATAGTGTAACATATACCTCACATTAATATTATAAGGTCATATTCAGTGAAGAATTGTTAAAGGGTGAGAAATGTTGCACAAATGTTCTTTAGATCTTCATGTCGGGGGCCAGATACTTCTTTATTTAGCCAATTTTATGCTCTTAGATAATTGAATTATCACAGAAAACATTTCGCCCTCCGGACTGATACACTGTTTTATCTGTATGGGCGATATTACTAATACTTCATGTACACACCCAAATTTGCTTTACGTTGTCTGTCTGTGTGAATTTGGGTGCTTTCATCCCAAATGTTGGGAAGTGAAAGTTGTCTTAAACTGAGTGAAACATGTTGATGTTTGTGACTACAGGATGGAGTTTGAGGACTTCAAGAGGAACTATGACAAGGTGGAGATCTGCAACATGACCCCTGACTCTCTGACTGATGACACGAAACGTCACTGGGAGGTCAACATGTTGGAAGGGAACTGGATTCGTGGCTCCACAGCTGGAGGCTGCAGGAACTTCATAGGTGAGTCCAACTTTGAGATACAGGAAGATATATAAGTCACTCTTGCTTATGTTTCTTTTTTTTTGTCTTTTCGGATACATGAGTGCAAAACTGCCCTGAACGGACCTCCGTAAATATCCAACATTTGTACTCTGCAGACACTTTCTGGACCAACCCACAGTTCAGGCTGGAGCTTGTGGACGCTGATGATGATGATGATGTGTGCAGTGTGGTGGTCGCTCTGATGCAAAAGAACAGACGAAAGCTTAGGAAAGAAGGTCTAGACATGGAGACCATCGGCTTCGCTATGTATGAGGTAAAAAGCCAAAACAAAATAAAAAATCCTGAGCATCTTCGACCCTTAGACTTCTGGGGTTTTTTGTACTTTAATCGTGTCTATTTTTTTTTTTACTGCTTTTATAAAGTGGGCACATGTTGCATCTAAATCTTATAATAATAGCATTTTACTGACATGGATGTGGTCAAAACTGAGGTGGTTTATCAGGATAAACATTTTCAACAATGGCTGCAACTATTTCTGGAACTCCTGGCCCAAGAAAGTTAACATAAAATTCTGCTTTTTTTTTTTCTAATCTGAAGTCTCCATTTGGCCCATTAATAAAATGTGAAAGAAACAAACAAAAAACATATTTCTACAAACATGTATATATAAATAAATATATAAATATAAATATATATTCTCATCCAGTTTTGTGATTTATCAGAATCACTGTAGTGTAAAATATATCCATGAAGGGCAGGAGACAAGTATCAGATTGGATAAAACAGGGTTTTGTGCAAAGTTTTTACCATGTAGTGATAAAATAGGTCTCAGAAACTGTATCCATCAAATATGATACAAATTAAATTAAACTAGAGATGACTGGATTTATCCTGAATTGGGGAAAATTACATGAAAAAGCAGTTAATGGCAGTTTTGTTAATAAAAAATTTATTTAAGTTATTTTGTATTTATATTTAGCATTTTTACTGTAATTCTACAGATTATAATGTAAAAATAACCACTGAAATATCAGTGAGGAGGTCATTGCTTCATATATAACATATATATATGTATATATATATACAGACCCTTTCCAAAAAATTAGAATATCATAGAAAAGTTTATTTATTTCCATAATTCCATTAAAAAGGTTAAACTTTCATAGATTATAGATTCAGGGCCCACAATTCAAACGGTTGCAAGTATTTATTTGTTTATTTTTACACATTTTGGGCTTCCAGCTCATAAAACCCACAAAAACAGGAATTCAAAAAATTAGAATACTCAAAGCACCTGCACAGGTTTCCCCAGATGTCCTTAAATTGCTTCAGTTTGGTTCAATTTTCTCAGTTTGGTTCAATATGGGGAAGACTGCAGACTTGGCAACTGGCCAGAAGACCATCATTAATACGATGATGCAGCGCTGTGGTTTCTCTTCTGGCTTCTGGACCCTATCGTCTTACCTGCTTCTTGAGCAGTGCGAGGATGCTGGTCTGCTTCCGGCGCAGATTGCCTTTACCCATCCACATGTGCACTTCCAGAGAATTTCCTTGTCATCCTTGTTCGTCCCTGTCATTGCCTTTTGATCTGTCCTAGTGGGCCCATCTTCCATCCTACCTCTCAGAGGGCCCTTGGGCTTTCTTCTCTTGTGTTGCTTTGTAGTTTGGGATGGTGCGTCCTGGGGTTACTACGCCATTAGGGGGTCAGGGGACTAGCCTCCCTCTCCAAGCGCAGTCTTCCCCCCTGTCAGCTGGTCTTCGTCAGCTGCCCACCATAATTTCCTGGCTGTCACCTGCTCTTTCATTTCACTAATTAGCATTTGAAAAACAAACCCATCAAGGTCAATTTTGTACCTGAAGATTAAGCTGGTTTTTCTCATACAGTTTTCTATTTATAAACTTGATCGAGTCTTTGAAATGCACACAAGATGAACATTTTAACACCTGAAGCTCTTTAAGCTCCATCTGTTTGTGGTCATTGATTAAATCACAAACACGTCAGCCACGTCTTTACAGATCAGATCACATTTACTGTATTTGGGTACTTATCAGTTAGAATTATTTTAAGAGTGTTACCCTTTCTCTGTTTCTCTGTTCAGGCTCCAGATGAGGAAGATCACGTGGGAAAGGATTTCTTCCGTTACAATGCATCCAAGGCTCGTAGCAGGACCTACATCAACATGCGGGAGGTGTCGGAGCGCTTCACATTGCCTCCTGGGAAATACCTGCTGGTCCCCACTACCTTCAAACCCCATCATGAGGCTGACTTCCTCATACGTGTCTTCTCTGAGAAGAAGGCCGACGCCATGTGAGTGTACACTTTGGGTTCAAATCCACAGACAAAACAATTTTTATCTTTGTGGGGTACATGGAGGGTTTATGGGGACTTAAAGCAACACAAGAGAGTCTGGGAACATTTTTGCTCTTTTGTGTTGTAAAAATAAATCTTTGTCTGAGCCCTGCTCATTTATAACCTCAGTTGAGAGACAATGAGACAAGAAAGAATAACATTCCAAGAATATTTTTCATTTGCCATAACACATGTGATGAACAAAGTAAAAAAAAAAGAAGTAAATATCTTATATGTTTCAGTAGTTTTAATACATGAATTAACAACACCCTCAATGCCCTCTGGTGTGCAACCAGTGACTGTAAAATAGATGGACAGACCATCCGGGAGGTTTGTGAAGAGCTGAAAAGAAGCTCATTGGGAGGTTCCCACCGTCGCCATCTTGGCAACGTAACGAGTCTCGTG
>JBBBVU010000004.1:1974240-1985237 GCA_037177055.1 Atherinosoma microstoma
CACACACACACACACACACACACACACACACACACACACACACACACACACACACACACACACACACACACACGGCTCTTCCCAATTAGAGCACTGAGTCATGGGGTTGCACAATAGCCGAGCCGCCTAATCACATAACGCTGGCTTATCTGTCTCGCCAAGGGCACCCACTGTACTCTGCCCTACTGTGTGTGGGTGTGTGTGTGTGTGTGTGTGTGTGTGCATGTGTGTGTGCTTTTACACATGCAGCTCCAGAGATAAGCAGCCTGATTGCAGACGCACTGGTAGGAAGTGAAATGGAGCAGAAAAACAAGTTGTAAAGGGCCAACTGGACAGGTATATGGGATGGGAGGGAGGGAGGGAGGGAGAAATGTCTCTCATGGCCAGACTTGGAAGAACTCAGTAAAAGATGGAAATCTTATCTACCCAGGAAGACGGCTAGAATCTGATGCAGCTGGGATCTGATGGGAAGTTCGGCTCTTTTAAAAGATTCAGCTCTTTTTACCCAGCTCCCTAAGATGGCTCTTCATTTAGTTTAGTTTCACTCAGAGCTTCCATTTTAGTCTAATTTAGCCATTATGAGTGTTTTTTTTGTTGGTAAGCGATTATTTGTTGGTTTTTTTTATTGTAAGAGCCTCATTTTAATGCTTTTTTTTCTATTAGAAAATATATTTATGTTTAATATTTTAATCAAACCTTTAAACAAACAGATGAACACAGAACCACACCAAGTAGATCCAGTAAATAAAGACCAAAATCAGATCATTAGGACACTTTAAATTCACTAATTTCTCCATTTTTCTGGCTTCCAGCTCTGTCTGTGTACCTGGTCTGTACCCCTACACTACACTCCCTGTCTTCTAAGAGGCCCTTCCTTCTTTAGTTGTACGATCCGAGTATTTCCTCCTATGACACTAGCCACGTTTACATGAGAGTTTTAATTCATTTTTAATTCAGAATTAAAGTTAATTCTGTTTTAAAGAGATGAAAAATGACCATGTTAACAATTCCAAATGAAAATGATAATTCCGAATTAAACTTAATTCCTGTGATGGTTTATTCCACTTTTAATTCAGAATTAAATCCTTCCTCTATCATGTAAACCTTCATTCCGCTTTAAGTTAATTCCTGTCATCCTGCACTCGCTCATTCTCTCACCCTGTTGCCATGACACCCTTAATCTGTGCAGCAAACGCTGGACTCAAACCGAGTCTATTCAGGGGAAGGTGAAGTCGTAGCTAGAGTCTTGCTGCTGCTTTAAAAGTAGAATCCAAATCAAGTGAAAATGGAACTTATTCTGTGGTTTTCATGTTGTAGACAGAAAGAAACAAAGCAGGAAGCAGAGTTTATTTATTTCTTGTAGAAGTAAGTACGTCACTTCCTCCCCCTGTCCAATCAAACCCTTCCCACCCCCCCCAGATCTAAAGCGGAATTAAGAAAACGTGTTTTCCATGAAAACCTTAATTTGGATTATTATTATGTCCATGTAAACCTGAAGGAGAATATTTTAATTTAGCATTATTTAATTCTAAATAATTAATTTCGAATTAAAAAACATCATGTAACCGTAGCCATTGACCCGTCACTCCCTTTTTAAAGATTCGACTCGCTTAGACAGGAATCGGTTATTCTCGTTCACTACAATGAATCAGCTTTTTTTTTTTTTTAGCTTTTTTGCTCATGATACATCACAAGAATGTTGCACCCTCCAACTGAACCGAGTCGCCAATCGAACCGAGTCTAGCGGACTATCCTGGTGGGAATGCATCCCTAGTTGAGATGAAGATTTTTTACAGTTGCAGATCGAACAGGAACATTTGATTTTACAGCAGTGGAAATGTTGGAAGAGCAGCAATGAGTTACAATTAAATTAAGGAAATTTTAAAAATGCCATCCATCCATTTTCTGCCGCCTATCTGGGGCCGGGTTGCGGGGACAGCAGCGTAAACAGGGAAGCCCAGACTTCCCTCTCACCAGCCACATCAACCAGCTCGTCCGAGGGGATCCTGAGGCGCTCCCAGGCCAGCTGAGAGATATAATCCCTCCAGCGTGTCCTGGGTCTTCTCCGGGGTCTCCTCCAGGTGGGACGTTTCCGGATCACCTCCCCAGGAAGGCATCCTAAGCAGATGCCTGAGCCACCTCATCTGGCTCCTCTGGATGTGGATGAGCAGCGTTCTTCTTTCTGTCACTACCCAGAGCTCATGACCACAGGTGAGCCTATCCATCTCTATCTAAATCCTTCCCTCACTCTTGAACACGACCCGAGATACTTGAACTCCTACACTTGCTTTAATGAAAATAAAAATAAATTATATCAGTTTAAAGGGACAGCGTGTAACTTTTGACCCAAATATCAGCCTAATGTGAGTAATAATGGAGGATTTCTGGGGTCAATATACAGCGTTTGACGCGTATCGACGCTCCAAGGGGGGCTGCCCTCTTCAGAAACCAGACATTGTTACTTTACAGGAGTGGATCCGTCTCTCATGGGATCATGTGACCTGGAGAGCTTTGCTTTACGGCCCCACCTCTATAAACACAGAGGGCTTTGCTTTGTGCTACTTTTCCTCCTCTGTGATCGAAAGTTTGTCATTTCTGAACGAAGAAGGTGAAAACGTCTGAGTACGCCATAAAGGGAAAGACTTTTTTTATTTTGTGTCATGTGACCTGTGGGAATTACAGGTTTAAAGCCCCTAGTGGCCAAAAGTTACATGGCATCCCTTTAATCTAGTCTTATTTTCTATGTGAATTTATATCTTCTGTAATATGTCCTCCAGTTTGCTCCATAAAGTCAGGTTGATGCATACTAGTGCAGTCCGACCTGTCCATATGAGCTTTATGTTCCAGTTAGCAGAAGTAGGGAGACTTCCAACAGGTGAAACAAACGCACACACATGAGTTGCATAACCAGCTGCTATCTAACAGCACAGCCTGTGTGACAGAGTTGCAAGCCGGAAAACAAAAATCCTACGTCACACTCAATAAAAACCGTTATTTACCTCTAACACACACTTTTTCACTGTGTGTGTGTGTGTGGATGTTTTGTGTGGGGATGCCCGGGTTTGGTGGTGTTTCTTCATGTCTCTCATTGTTCAGAAATGTTTGAAGTGGTTGTAATGTTTTTATTTGGACGGTCGGCAGCACTATGATGGCTTTAAAGGTTTATGAGCAGCAGTGAAACTAATCCATGGAAATACACTCAGGGAGACAACACACACATCCATCCCAGAAACCTGGAGGATACCAGCGAACGCTGCGGCTGCTTCCTTCCTGTCTGGTTGGACTCTGAGAGGCTTTATCCTGAAACCAGATGATTTACGTTATGACCCCAGAAGGAAGTGTCTGAATGTGACTGTGTGAGCAGCGTATTGCACGCGTCTCGGCCGTGGACCAAACGACTAAAACAGACACGAGTTTGGGCCGAAGGCGAGGAAAAAGTCTGAAATCTGAAAAAAAAAAAAAAGAAAGTGAAGGCCGGGGGATTCATGTGCTAGACATCATAAAACGGTTTCCTGTGAGTTCAGGGCTGGGCTGGGATTGTCTTTTTCTTTTCTTTTCCCCCCTATGTTTGCTTTTTATACTGAAACAGGCCCGTTTGTAATAACAATCAAATATGGGGAGCTCAGGCCACCAGACTGAAGAGGGATGAAGGCAGAGACGTTCACAAGTCCAAACCCAAGTCACTTTCAGTTGCAATGAGTAATCTGCCACCTGGTCTCCTTAGAGGACTGCATTATAATATCCAAGGAATCCAAACTGCGTAATCATCTTTTATCATTTAGTAACAGCTCTGGGGCCGTATTCACAAAGATGAACATGGAAATTTATTAAGAATAGTAAATATGTTCTCAACTTATCCAAGAGATTTCAATGTGAACAAAAATCCATCTAGATCCACAGAGAAATTTTAAATAGTTAATATTGCAGATCATAGCATTTATTTCCTGAATGTAGAGAGGAGAGTCAATATGCTGCACCTTAGTGCAGGATCACCACCCGTCCTGCAGGTTTTAGATGTTTCCCTGCTGCTACACACCTGGGGCCTGTTACAGATAGGAGGTTCAACTAATTCTGAATCTAAACAGAAACTCTGGGTCAACCTACTCAGAGTTTTTGGTTCCAGAACAGCTGCTTTGAGTTGGTTCAGTCAACTCTGAGTATCTTTACCCAGAGCTGGGAACCCCAACAAAAAGCCATCGTCAATGGAGCCCCGATACCTGGATTCACCATGGCAACTGCTGACAAAAAGCCAGTTATTTAACCCGATTTGAGCGAGAGGTTTTTTTTTTAAGCATATGGGCAATGCAAAGACGTATTTCATTCAAAAGGGAACACTGCTGCTGCTAAGGAGAGAGAAGCAGCATGGAAACATGTGGAAGTTGGAATCCACTGGTCCACCTACTGGATATTTAACTTAGTCTTAGTTTTATGTAGGTTCAATCCTACGGGTGAAAAACACACATGGAGGCAACTGAAAATGAAATATAAATACATCTTTTATTAAGGTAATATATTATAGCTTTTAGACCACAGGTGTCAAAGTCCAGTCCTCGAGGGCCGCTGTCCTGCAGGATTCTGGCCCTTGACAACCCGGTTTTAGACCATATGTAAGGATTTGGGTTTTTTGGCTTGTGCTTTATTTTCATGTATTCAGGCTTCCAGCTGGGTGTGGGCTGGTGATGGTGCTAATTGGGATATTCCTCTCACCTGGTGGTGATGATCTAGGCCTGCCTATTTAAGTACCAGCCTGCAGTCCACACCAGATTGTTGACTTACCCTATAGTACAAAACAGGCCATTATTAAGTCAAGGTTTTTGTCTACCTGTGTTTGGAGAAATTAACTTCTATTTTGTCTGAAACTCCTTCTTTCAGAAAACTGCCTTTTCCTGGACTGCAAAAAAACCCCAGTGAACCTTCACCGTCACCTCAGATATATTTTGTATTCAAAATAAATCTTTTGTCACGGATACTTCCTGTCTGCTCCTTCCTGGGTCCGGCCTGTCTTTCCCTATCCCTAACACCATAATTGTACATTTTTGTTTGTTTCATACTTTCGTACTATTGCAACAAATGTTGTTTTAACTCAAAGTATATGTCCTCTCAACTAATATCGATTTTTTTTTTTTTAATTTTAGATATAGACTAAGACTAATCTCCTTCATCCCGGAAGGAGGAAGAGGATGGCGAGGAGACGGTCTGCTGGGATCCAGAGATGCCGATAGTAGAGCTATCGCACATTTATGGAATTATAATTTCAGAGGTGTGAGGCTCATGACTCCACCGTTGTCTTTCTAAAATCTGTTGTGTTGCCAACGTTATAAAGAAAGGTTCCATTTACAAAGAAGTTTTTAAAAAGTATCGGACCGCATAGTACAAATCTTTCTGTGACATCATCTCATACACCCGTTATCATGGTGGATATGTGGGGCAGGAGAATCTTAGTGACTGCAAAACGGTGCCGTTTCATGAGATATTGATCAGGAAATAGTGTAATTCTTACTATTTAGAGTCTCAGACTTTACCAGTTACACACCACACCGAGGGATGTCCTCATTTTCCTCATCAGATTTCAATCAGACATTTTGGTTGTAAGAACAAAGAAAATGGGAACAATTCCACATGTTCTTTATTAAGTCTCTTACTTTTCATTTCTAACTTTTCAACAATAGAAGATGTTTTGCATGTAATTGCTCATCATGTTCTCTGTTGTCTGTGGAGATTTTACTTCTGGGATCAGTCCGTCCAGATGACATACTGAATGCATCTGCAGCATGAGGCTGTTGTCTCACCCAAAGCAACAAACACTCTGCTATCCTGCTGCTTTTAAGGATGTTTACTGTCTCTAAAAAAATGTCAGGGAGGAACTCCCTCTAATATTTAGCTGTCTGCGATGCAGCCGCTTGCCTGCTTTCAAATTGTGGCAAACCCAGTCTTTGATGTCAGCAACCTGGCAAGAAACCCAAACCTGTGGTTTGGTTTTGGTCTGTCGGGACGTTGCGTAAGCCATCATTATATGTAGCCTCTTGCTTCGTGGGCCTCGGTTACATCATGGTTGAACTTTGCCATGCGGCGCTGATGTTATTTTTGGCCAAGCGGCTCTGTGCACCTGAATAGAGAAGGGCTGGCACTGCAATTAGGAAGAAGGAGGGAGGATGGTGAGCTGAAGTGACAGGATCCAGCGAGCTTGTTAAAGTAAAAAGCTCCCCGCTGATGAGTTTAGCAGCTTGTCCTTGTAGATGGAAAGTGTGACGAGTGACTGAGGAGGAAAATGGAACAACGTCCCAGCTTGCTGCGCCTGCTTTTACAGATTATGGTATTTTTCTGGACTGAGAATCAACTGGCAAACTTCGTTAAACTTCATCTCCAACCTCTTAAATCGCCTGCGGTCTGGAAACATTTTCCTGGTGAGAGGTTTTGGAAAAGCCCCATTCTGCCATCATCATGGTCATGTCAGCCAATTCCCAGACACAGATTCAATTCAGCCATATTTGCATCACGAAGCAGAAGTTATAGTCCATCTCAATCCATTCCACTTTCTGAGCAGCGTTTCTGTCCAATCATTGACCCTCTGTCGCCTTGTGCCGCTGTCTCCGCCTGATACTTGGTTCATCTAAAAATGCAGGTTATACTGAAACCTCCATCCTCTTTGTTTCACTCCCATCCCCCCCAAACAACCACACAGAATCACCAATATGGCTGCAGATGTGGCACATCTGGCTCCAGGAGTGAGTCATTATTCTTGGCACGCTCAGATGTTCTCCTCTCTGTCTTCCTCTCTCTGCTGCCATGGCAACTGAGTGTTTGGCAGGAGGATTCTGGCTTCCAGCCAGAGCGACCGAGTTGGAGCTGTGGAGCTCAGGGAGAGAGAGAGAGATAGAGTTAGAGAGAGGTTTTATGTGTCCCAGCAAGTGTATTTGCCTGTGTGACAGAGTGAGAGATGGAGGATAAATTTGTATAAACAAAAGACAGAGTGGGAGTGGGTGAGTGAGGCAATGTGAACGGGCATCCAGTCTGGCCTCGGTCCAGTCTGACGATAAAGATCTGAGTCTGAATGGAGGCCTCTGGCAGAACAAAGCTGAGCGACACTGCAGCCGTTCCTGTTTGGCAACCGCCACGTTTTCCCAGCAGCCCTCGCCTTGGCAGCTGGCCGACCTTTCCCTGCAGGACTGCAAAGAGGATTAGGACAAAAGGAGGGGGAAGGAGGGGAGAGACGAGGGGAGGTGAACAGGAAAAGAAAGCCTTGTTTTTCTCTTGTATCCTCACTTCGCCACCTGTAACATCACGCCACGGCTATTCCAGATGCAAAGCATCCAAAACGGTTTTTACTTCGTTTGACTTGGCCGAACATTTTTTAAACAGCACAGTCAGATTCTGTATCCCGGGGAAGATGAGTCAACACACATCCACAATAAGCATTGCATGTACAGTAGACAATGAGAACATCAGAAACTCAGATGGAGCGTATGGTACATGTTCAGTCTTTGATATTATTGGTTTTAATGTGAAAACCACTGATTTGTTTTTGTTGAATGAAGATTATTTTGTAGTCGACTCAATTTATTGTGATAATTTGGTGTAATTTTCTTTTACAATGACTTCAAAAGCCTCTCTATTGTTTGTTTGCAAATAAAGATGGAGAATGAATAAGGGGTGTAGATGACCAGTTTGATCATGATACAATATTATATCAATTTAATAGATAGCGATTCGATGTTTGCCGATATCTCAGATTCAGTCACGATCCGATGTAGATTCGAATTTAAGATCCAACGACTGACATGAAATGATGTCACAGGTAATCGAACACAGTCATTTCCATTCATATCAAAATTCAAAAGCAACTAGGATATAATTTAACATGTTTATTCCTCAGCTCAGGTGTTTAAATTAATCAATTTAAATAAAAACAATCTGTTCCTATGATAAAGACAGAGTAGTAATAAAGGGAAAACAACATGCCAGGGGAACTCAGAATACAGCCATTTTCTAAATGAAAGTGCATTTGATAAATGGTTAGTGTATCGATTTTTGAATGTTTGCATTTTCGATCGATATCAATCAATATTGACCATATATATCGATGCAGATCTATGTATTGGTACACCCCTAATGAATATCTCTTTTTATCAACAAGAACAAAACAACGAAGTACAACTACAAAGTATACACATGAGAAAAACATAAAGGGATACTGTGTAACTTTTGGCCACTAAGGGTTCTTAACCTGTAATTCCGACAGGCCATATGACACAAAATAAAAGTCTTTCTCTTTATGGCCTACTCAGGTGTTTTCACCTTCTTACTTTGTGCAGAAATTACAAACTTTCGATCAAAGAGGACGAAAAGTAACACAAAGCAGAGCCCTCTGTGTTTATAGAGGGGGAGCCGTAAAGCAAAGACCTCCAGGTCACATGATCCCATGAGAGACGGATCCGCTCCTGCAAAGTTGCACTGTCTGGTTTCTGAAGAGGGCATCCCCCTTGGAGCACTGACACGTGTCAAACGCTGTATATTGACCCCAGAAATCATCCATTATTACTCACATGAGGCTGATATTTGGGTCAAAAGTTACACGCTGTCCCTTTAATTCCCTTAATAAGGCACAAAGTCAAATATTAACAAACAGACAAAAAAACAAAAAAAAACATGAAGTAAGCAAAACTAAGAAAATAAAATACAGATGATGATCCAATAATAACAAACCAGTTTCCAATCATCTTTTGTCTGCTAGCTCGTTGTGTTTTCAACCTGTAATAAGCCAAATGAATCTATCTAACTGCAGATGAGTCAATCATTTCCAGAGGGTGGATTAGTAAAAGATGCACCCCTGTTTCCAGGCAGAGAGACTCGGGGGACTTGACTCCACTCTGCAAAGAAGCTTCCAGCATGTAAATGAGATGGAGAAGTGTTTGTTGAAATGGTAAACAGAGTGTTATTGGTCGTGTGCCAGAAGCCCTGCAGCTGGGGGTGAAGAAGGAGAAGAAAGCAACAGCAACCTCTCTGTAAACAGGAAGTGGTTAATTGTAATATCCTGACAATAAAGCTTCATGCACAGAAGTGGCCATATTAAACTTAAGCCTCATCAGAGACTCAAAGTGAAAATACTGGACAGAAATAACAACTTGTATTTTTAAGAATGTAATGAGATCATAAAAATAGACCCCCTGCTGAGCAGGACAGCTTCTTCTTCTTCATCTTTATTCGGATCCCATTAGCTTGCAGCCACCAGCAGCAGCTATTCTTCCTGGTGTCAATTTGTAAAATACAATCAAAAGTTATGGACATGCACATGCAAATTGAAATGCATCCTATATATACAGAGTCCATACACTTTCCTAAAAGTTATCATCATTGCACATGCACACAAATATTCAAACTTCTATCCCATGAAAAGCTCAGTCTAATTAAAACAGATACATGTACACATATATACACATATATTTATATACATACACATATCCTTTTACAGATATACACTGATATGAATTTAATAATTACATCCTTGTTAAATATATACTGCCATAGTATTTTTTTAAAACTCAATAAGGCCATTTACCGTTGCATTAGTCTTAGCTTTAGGTAATATAATATTATTTCCAGCTGCATGCCTAGTAGTGTACCTATGTACATTAATACTGAAATTGAGCTTTTATAAAGCATTACTGGTGTTTTTGCTACTGAGATACTCTTGATAAAAGTGAGTAGTGAATATAATGACCTATCTTTAACCAATAGCCAATTTAAATTATTATGCCTTTTGATAACGTTTGTCCTGTAATTACATTTAAGTATTGCACGTGCTGCTTGGTTTTATAGTGTTTGAAACTTCTTAAGTATTTCATTTGATGCACTGGACCAGATAACTGAATAGTAATTTAGATTAGAAAATATTAGAGACTTGATTATTTCCTTCATTGCAATTCATGGTAGAAATGTTGCTTTTCTTCTAAGTGATGTGATCACTCCTCCCATTGTGGCTGTAATTCTATCAATGTGTTTGTTCCAAGTTCATTTGTTATCTATAATAATACCCAGACGTTTGCTGTCTTGCACTTGTTTAATGGCTTTGTCATTTATTTCCAAGTTTAGTTTGGGATCTAAGCAGACTGAATGATTTGAGCCAAAATACAACTGGTTTTTGTCATAAGAACTAATTGATTTTCTTCCACCCAGTGAGTTGCAACTTTCAGTTCATTATTTAACACTTTGTTCAGTTCAGTGATTGTAGGGGCAGAAAAAGTGTATGGTGGACATCATACATCATAGTTTTGGCCATTTTCAAGGCCAGCGGTAAATCATCTGTGAAAACAGTGTATAGTGATGGACCTAAGCAACTTCTCTGGGGCTTTCCACGTGTGACATTTCTGACATCAGAAAAGGAACCATTGAAAAAAACTGTTTGTGATCTGTTAGTCAAATAGCTTTCAAACCATGATAAGGTGGATTTTTCTACTGCATACCATTTAAGTTTTCTTAGCAATAATTCATGGTTGATGATGTCAAACGCGTCAAGCATCACTTCTCCAATGGTAATTTTTTCAACAATTTCAACTAACCAATTGTCTATCATTGATATCAGAGCAGTGGCTGTGGAGTGCTTTTTCCTATAAGCATGTTGGAAGTCTGTCATTATGTTGTTTATCAACAAGTAGTACTCCAGTTATCCATAAACAATGGTCTCTATGATCTTACTTAGAATGGGTAACAGGCTGATAGGACGACTGTTTGTATCTGAAAGGGGCTGGAGTTGCTCTGTTTGCTATGATTGGTAAACTTAAAAATCCTCCTAAACAGATCAGCCCAGAGCTCCTGTCCATGGACAACTGCAACCAATTTGCCAACTTTTTTAGTGAAAAAATTAAAACAATTAGACCAAATATTAATGCCACACAGTTAAACAAGAAAAGTGATCTGTGTCTCAAACCTAGAAATAACCCTGGTGTTATGTCACAATTTAATATGGTTGATTTAAAAATCCTTAAAGAAATAGTTTGGCA
>JBBBVU010000004.1:2171620-2181986 GCA_037177055.1 Atherinosoma microstoma
TCAAACGCCGCATTGTGTCGTCATGGTAACCATCTACCTTATCGTCAAGTTTTTAACTACAGTTAAACATTTTTAACGTTGTTGTTTACGAAAAGGAAACTTTTCTGTTCGAGTCTCTCGGCGCCAGGTTTGTTTCCTGGTGAAAGTAAAACTCCTCCTTACCCCTTTGCCCTGAAGTCTACACCTGAAAACCCTCTGCTGTAAGGGGCATTCACCCCTTCCCCTTAGTCCTTCCCCCCTTAGACCTTCCCCTTAGTCCTTCCTCTCGCCCCGAAAGAGAATCGAGACACCCCTTCGTCTCTCATGAATGCGCAAAACGGAGGGGAAGGGCTAAGGAGGGGATTGGGATTGGGCCTAAATGTGAGACGAAACCTTATTTTTAACCGTTAATGCGCCTCAGAAATGACAATGACGAAGAGACTGATGGTTCAGCTGCACGTGTTTCCCAACGGACGTGAAGCTGTTAGTACACCAGAGCAGGAAAACTCCTCCGCCTGCTTCTCCTCCAGCTGCTCTTAGCATTAAATAAGAGCAGATGTTATTAAACCAGATATTTACGTCAGATTTACATTTTGCGACAGTTTCTAACGTGCACGCTCTGTCTGCTGGTGGGAGTGTCGGTCACCTGCGTGTTCACGCGGCACGGCATGTAGAGACATGACGCAACATAATTACATGTCAACGTGACAATAAGATAAATAAGAACAGACTGTTTAGTTTTTATAATATAGAGCTGTCCTAGAGGGAAAGGGAACCAGAGATTACTGTTGTTGTCATCTGCTGTGAAATAAGAATAACCTAAATAAGAGAGGCTTAATTTAATATGAAATAATTGAATTAAAAAATATATAAGATCTTAATTGAGTAATTATATAAAATAAAATAAACTTGATCTTCTTCTGGTGGCGTCATGGTTCTAGGGTTTTGGTTTGTGTCATGTTTACTTTAGTTTCCTGTTTTATTCTGTAGGTTTTTCCCTTGTTTATTGTTTCCTGTTTGCTTCCTGTTCGTTTGTGTGTGTATAAATATATATATATATGTATGTATATATATACATATATATACATACATATATATATATATACTCCTTGGTTTCTGTTGCTTGTTGCCGGTTTATTGATTGTACGCATTGTAGTTGTCTCCTTAGTTTTTAACACTGGTTTTTATTCAGTTTATAAGTAGGTCCTTGGTTGAAGATAAAAAGTGAAAAATCTAAATGAAGTTAAATTTAGTGGAGTTTACTTAAATACTACTGGTGTCTTTCTATGCGTGATAACGATTAATTAAACATTTACAGTGTTTTAGAGGAGATTTTAAAACATCGAAATATATATCGTGTATCGTGATAAAGCCCAAAATATATTGGGATATTAGTTTTTGGCCAAATCGCCCAGCACTACTCCAGGGTGTAATTTTCTTGCTACGCGGTGGAGAGGAGACATGTCAAGCCAAGGTGGAAGCTCTTGAATAGGATGACGTCACTGCGCGCTGCCAACGTCATATAGGACCTGCCACTCTGCAAGCCATGTGAACAAACAACAACAACAATGGCAGATCCCCGTTTTCTTATTGTGCTGCTACATCTTTTCAAGTTATTTGGTGTCTTAAAACAGAAACGTTCTCATCATTCAGCAGGTATGTCGCCAGCAAAGATGTTGTCTTCCAGCTTAATGAGGATGTTGTAGGAACTAGTGTAAACATGTTGTTGCAAGGTTTCTCTGCCATCTAAAGGCCTGGCATGCATACTACATCGAGTCGTGTCAACAGAGATGAGATTAATTCTGCAGTCGTATGAATGCAGGTTTTTTCGATCCCGCAAATAAAAAAAAAAGTAAATTGCACAAGCAGACACAAGTTGCTTCCTTGAAACTGGTTTGCTTGAAGACTCAAATTTCACCGTGAAAACTCGATGGCTGCATGCTCCTTGCAAGAGAATATTTCAGTCCTCAGAAACGTTAAAATCCAAATTATTTACGCCCTGCAGCATCTCTCCCATACCGCTACAGGTGCATGCTCGCTGCCTCGCGAGAGCAGCCCAACGGGATAATACTTTACCCCTCTTCAGATATATAATAAATGAAACTTAATTCTTAATTATTTACTCTTTACGAAACAAGAACACTAAACATACAATATTAGAAATAAAATAAGTATTTAAACAACATGATTGTCACAGTTACAGGCTCTGTGTGTATTCTGTTGTTGTGTGTGAGTATGATGAGGTGTGTGTGTGCTTTGATTTGTTTTGGGCTAAACTTGGGTGTGTGATTGTTTGTGTTCTTCCCTTACAGATGAACCACATGAATTTCACATGTGGTTGTAAACATGTTTCCACGTGTGTAAACTAGCGACTTTGGAACTTTTACATGTGCGATCCACGTGTTCTTTACACGAGGATCACATGCTGCTGTTATGCATGAAAAGTGCTTTATAAATAAAGTTCAATTTGAATGAAATAAGTAAATTCAGGTTACAGAAGCTAGCAGCTTGGCCGTATTTCCCCCAACATTACCACAGGTTAAGTTCTTGCTGTAAAATCATCTCTTTTGTTTAAATAAATATTACGGATTTAGTTTGACAGTCAAAACTTTTGTCACGTTTCGGATTTACTTAAAAAACAAACAAACATCAACAGAGTCGACAGAACACACGGTTTACTCTGCAATTGTTAAAAAAGAAATACTTCAATATCTGTTTTCATGTTCAATAAATGTCCTTTTCTTCTTTTTAGGGTGTTATAAGCTACTAAAGTGGCTGAAAGCCCAAACAGGCTTTTCCTTCACTCTGAATCTAAAGTACGACTTTTGTTACATTCAGGAAGAAAAACCGATGTTCCCTGCTCAATGTAGATGCTCCAATCTGGATTAGCTGTCACATGACCAGAGGAATGCAAGCACATTGTGTGTGTGTGTGCCCGTGTGTGCACATGCATGTGTGTGGGGGGGCTGATGAAAGGATTATCTGTGTTGACTCTTAATTGACTCACATTCCAGCCTCTGTTCACATATTTACAGAGAATCCAACACCTCTGTCTTTCTGAGCGGGGAAAGAAACTCCCCCCCCCCCCCCCACCCCCCAACACACACACACACTCCACACCTGTCTGCACACACGTCATCGTATGTGATGAATCCTGAATATCAGCCAGATTCATCACAGAGCAGCGGGAACAGAAGCCATGGCTGCAGCTTCCCTTATCAGCTCCATCACAGAACTCACAACCACTTGTTCTTAGAAGATCTGAACTAGTGAAGAAGATTGAAGCCAAAGTCAAAATGCAGCTGCATGATGAAGAGTGGGAGATAATGAGAGGTGCTGCAGAACGAAGAGTAAACCTGATCACAGATTGTGGAGAAAAACAGTTCACTTATCACATCAATCACTCAGCTGATTGTGTGTTGAAAGATTTTTATAATGATGGATTTGGCCCAGTTAGATCCGCTCGCCTCCCAGTTCCAGATTCTGGTGTTTCCTTCCTGCACCACCCCCATCATCATGCTCTTCTTCCACTTTTCCCCCTCTTTTTATTTCTTCCTGTATCTAGTAAGTAAGCGTCTCTGAAAAAACTGAATTTTAAGCCAAAATCTTCCGAAATCTTCTGGTTTGAACTTTAATTAAAGTTTTAAAAATCGTTGATAAAATTCTTCCTGCACAATTTAAACATACACATGCTGCTTTATGTTCCAATAAAAAAAAGATTATTTTTTATTATTATGATTTAAAAAGTCATATTTGTTAACAAGTCTAACTTGATAAAGAAAAATCTAAATCCACATGGTGTCTGTAGAAAACCTAAGACTTTAATCTATGTGATTTTACTTCAGGTTCATTCAGAATACTTTCATCTTATTTCACACTTTTAAATGCAAACTCTTTCCCACCATCAGGTGATCGTTAAACTCACATAAACTTGGTCGGAAGATTCCGTGAAAAAGAAGAGGGACCGGTTCAGATGCAGCAGGGCGGAGGAGTCGGAACCGGGCGACAGCTGCTGGTCCCCGGCTTCTTCTCCAAACTCAAACAGCTCCTCCAGCTCCAGAGCCCGGCTCAGGACGCTCAGGCTCACAAAGCATGACCAGAACCACGACCAGCTCCGGGACCCAGGACTCATGTTTCCACCCTGAGGCTCCACAGACTCAGTCAGACCAGCGGGGCTCCGCAGAGAGAGGAGCCGGGAAGAGCAGCAGCAGCACGGTTCAGTGGATGCAGCGCACCGTGGAGGACTGATGGAGGCTGGAAAGGTTGGAGAGGGAATGAATGGATGGGGGGAACCGGAGGGGTGGAGTGGGGGGTAGGACGGGGAGCAGCAACTGGACTTCTGGTGATAGCTTTCAAAGTAAAGGTCTAATCGGAAGTTGCAACAGCTTCACAAATAAAAGTCACACTTCACGTGCATGAAGCAGCCTGTGACTGAAGGAGCTCTGCAGTGTAAAGTGTTCTGGACAGAGGTGGAAAAAGTACAGAAAAATTGTAATTAAGTAAAATTGTCTTTACTTTGCTTAAATTCTACTCAAGTAAAAGTACCCATCTAAAAATATACTTGAGTAAAAGTAAATGATACTTGATTTAAAATGTAGTTTGAGTAAAAGTTACTATACTTTCATTATTAATATCATGACGGCATGTTTTGCTTAACGAGGATGGCTTTAACGAAAAAATGAATATAATTTTTGGAATACACAGGAAAAAAACAGATTGACAATCTGTGACGTCAGGAATAATCCAATCAGGCTTTTTTTCTTCCCTGTATTTGATTTTTTTACTCAGTAACTAACTAGGGAGATTTCCAATGTAATGACGTAAAATTACTTCGGTCAAAATGTACTTGAGTAAAGTAAAATATAACTATTTTCTAAATTAAAGTGTGTTTGATCTCTGCTGTTTTTACATAGTTTTTATCTGAATTTGTACTGTTTTTAATCATGTTTAATCATGTTTTTAATCTGTTGTCCTTTCTTAATCTTGATTTTAGATTATTATTTTTATTTATTTTCTATTTTTTTCTCCTCTGTTTTAATGTACTTTTCTGCAATGTAAAGCACCTTGAATTGTCCTGTACATGAAATGCACTCTAAATAAATTTACCTTGCCTTGGCTAGCCTTGATAAATGCTTATTGTATCGATTTCTGAGCGATGTTTGCATTTTGTATCAATATTGATCGATATAAACCATATGACAATGTATCGATGTGGAGTGATGTATTGTTACACCCCTAATTATAACCCAAAGTTAAATTTATCCATGTTACCATGAATGTACATTAGAAATGTCAGTGTGCCATAATAATAAGTCAGACACACAGGTTTAAGGTCAGAAAGAATGTTGTATGCTGCTTTAAGCAGAGACTCAGCTTGAAAACACCAACAAAGTCGATTTTCTCTTCAGGTCCAACTGACAGAGCAGCAGATTTCAGCTGGTTTCTGTTGACTCTGCAGCTGCTGGATGTGCAGGAGGGACGACAGTTGGCTGTTTGTCCTGCTGGGCTTCGTTCCTACAACATCTGCAGCACCATGCTGCGACAAGGTGGACAGACTCAGCCGTGGCTCAGTCTGAGGGGGTGAATATAAACAAGATTCGGTTTAAATTCCTCTTCATCGTGGGTCACAGTGTTCTGGTCACTTCTAGCCAGAACCTGCAAACCAGATGTGCCTTGTGTAGCTCCTTCCAGCTGTCCTCTGAATTGAACTCAAATCAATATTTACTTTCAGCAAAAGTTGTAAAACAATTATCCCTGAAGGATTTGTTTATATGCAAACCAGTTCTCGACACATTCGGGCGTATTTCAGCTTGAACTGACTCTGATTGAACCATGATTGATCCATATTTAACAGCAGGACATCATCACCATCTTCTGGCCACAGACTGTAAATGCATGTTAAAGTCTCATCTCTGCTCTTTGTTGTATCTATTTACATTTTTCTTTAGATGCATGAATAGTTTTTATATTTATTCAAATTTTTTCATAATATTGTTATCAGTTTATACGCTTACTGTAACTGTATCACGATGCCCAACATATCAAATTCCTGCTTGCCTCGTATCAAAACACAGTTGTTGTTAAACTTTCTCCGAAGGCGGCAGTGATATGGTGGTCTAACCTCCTGACGTTGCATTGAGTCACTGAGCACGTGTCGTTATTGTACCTAAACTTTACTGAACTTGAACCCTGCCAGAACCGCAACACACTCAGGGTTCATTGGGTTCAGCTGCAACCGCCAACAGAACAAGAGAAAAAATAATTTCCCGAATCTCCGAGAGCTTTAAAATATTTAAGATCTGCCAGGATGGATATAGTCCTGACGATGGGTGGAGAAGTACTGACGCACACTCCTGCAGACTCTTTGAGGAAAATAGAAAAAAATGAGTCAACATCAGTTCTTCTTTATGAACAAAACTCTTCTGCTTTATAAAAAATTCTGTCCATTTATACTAAAAGAACTCCTCTTTGATGACATATTTTGCATTAATGTGCAGGTTGTTTAAATGTGGATTTAAAGCTTGCTTTTTGGGCTGTTTACAAAATGAAAAATATAGATGAAAATGCAGTGATTTCCGATCAGACCATCGTTGACTGTCAGCACAACCACTAACTGGCCTTTAACTGGTCGCGTGGACTCAAACCTGTAGCATCACTGAACAAAAAAGTTCTTCACTTCTGTCACATCCTCTGTAAATATAAGTTTCTATCTTCTGAGAATTATAAGACATTTAAATATTCCTGGTCCATAGACAAATAAATAGCGTTGCACACACACCTATGAAGGAATATGTCAAGGAAGCACCAGTCGTACAGGTTGTGCAGAGTTGTGTGTTGCTGCAGTCTCAGTCTACCTGATCCTGTTAATGTTCATCGTTAATGTTTGTTTGTATTCTTGGACGAATTGTACTGGAAAGAAGTTTCGTTGAACCGGGACGCTGGTTCAATGACAATAAAATTGATTCTGATTGACTATTACAAAACATACAAAACATAGCTTTGGCCTGCTCCGTCGTTACAACACATCATTATGTTTACAGAACTACTGGCGCATAGACATAATGTAATGTAGCCTGTCGCAGGACTGCTGTACATCAGATAATCAGCAGATGGCGGTACTTCCAAATGAGTTGTTAAACGGGGCCTCGAGTAATGAAACATTTAGCAAAGCAAATAGCCAGAAAGACTTGACACATTCATGAGGCCTCATCTCAACATCATTAGTCCCCAGGTAACACAGTCAAATTCAAATTTGTTCATTTATAAAGCACTTTTCATACAGATAAGCAACACAAAGTGCTTTACTGAAAAACATACAACGAACATTTTTTAAAAACACCAGAGACCAGAGCATTACAATAATCTATTCTGCTAGAAATACAAGCATCTGCATCTCCATGCCAGCAAGAGAGAGAAATGGGCGGACTCTGGCGATGTTTTTAAGATGATAAAATCCTGTCTTTGTTACATTTCTAAGGTGTGGATAAAATTCAGCTCGGAGTGGAAAAGGACACCCAGAGTTCTCACACACTGAGAAGGTTTAAAATTAAGTAATTTAGGTAAAATGATCTCTCTCTTGTCTTCAGGACCGATAATTAAACCTCAGTCTTGTCCTGGTTGAGCTGTAAGAAGTTATCTGCCATCCATGACTTCATATCTAAAATACAGTTTAAAAGGGTGTTAACTGGCTGTAGGTCATCAGGAGACACGGAGATGTAAAGCTGAGTATCATCAGCATAGCTGTGAAAAGCCATACCGTGCCTCCTGATGACATCCCCAAGAGGCAGCATGTACAGATTAAAAACTATTGGGCCTAAAATTGATTCTTGAGGAACCCCACACTGGATTTCATGGGTCCCTGAGGAGCATGTATCAGTACCTGAGAGGCCCACCAGACTTCTGAGTCTGTGTAATAAAATCTGGTGGTCTACTTTATCAAAGGCAGAACTAAGATCCATCAGAACCAGGACAGAAAGTTTCTTAGTGTCCAAGTTACATCTAAGGTCATTAATAATTTATAAAAGGGCCGTCTCAGTACTGTGTGTTGGGATCCAGGGTGTCCTCCGCTGTTGTCCACCAGATGTCCTCCTGGAGCGCAGGTTGCAGGAGGATGAAATCTCCAGCAGGTGTGCAGCTGCACACCTGCATTCCATCCAGGTCATCAGGGGAGGATAAGAGGAGTCTGCTGCCAGCTCTTCAGTGCCTGATTAATAACTCTCATGGTAAACTCCAAGCCATCTGAGATCATTTGTGCCTTAGACATAGTTCTGTGAACTAACCCCTGTTTTCTTCTATAAAGAGAAAGCTCTGACTGCTGGATCAGCTTCCTCTGTGACTCCTTGGTCCAACTTCTGACTGCACACCTGTCTGCCCTCCAGCCGTTCCCTTCACACCATCTATGGACCCACTTGCATCTCACTCACCTCTCCCACGTCTCCGGAACTTACCCCGGACTGAGACCGCTGTAAATAAAACACACTTCTTTTGTCTCCTGAGTGTTGCATGTGGGTCAGGCAGCTCACTAAAACCATGACAGAACAATAAGGCCAATCTGACCCAGCAGACACTCTCAGGACGGATCTTTCAGAACAGAGCTCCCTCATTCACTCCCAAGAAACGGCTCTCTGAACATTAGCTGGACAACAGGAAGCTACTAACCAACGCCTGGATCAGATAGCTCATCTACTGCAGATTTTTTTTTAAATAATCCGTCTCCATCTCCTCCAGCAGCTGTTCATGTCACTCCACCAGTCTCCCAGGTTCTTTCCGCCTCCCATGACGTCAGCTCCCCAACTCCAGAGAAATTTTTTGGGGGATGTCGGTCGTTGTGGGGGTTTCCTCCTCCAGTGTACCCTGGTATTCAACTGTTCTCCACAATGTTTCCCTCATGATGATTCAAGGATCTCTTTCATTTTAGGGCTCCTTTCTGATAAAGCTTTAAAGTGGGCAGAGGCCCGATTTCACAATCACTCTGACTTGGGCTGTACTTCTGACCAGTTCATCCAGGAATTTAGGGAAACATTCAGTGATGACCCCGACCACACAGCCCTCTACAGAAAGCTTTGGTCCATCACACAAGGTCAGAGATCCGTTGAATTCAGAATGCTCACCGCTGCATCAGGATGGAACACGTGCACTTAAGAGCGCCATCTTTCACGCCCTTAATGAATCCATTAAAGATGAAATGGCCCCGTTAGATGAGCCGAAGACCCTAAGCGAGCTCATATCTCTGGCTATTCGGCTAGATAACCGCCTGAGAGAAAGACGGCGAGAGAGGACGAAGCGACAGACTGTACACAGAAATAATCACTTGTTTCCCTCTAACTCTCTCTCATTCACCACCCAGATCCAGAACCTCGGAACCAGAACCCATGCAGATCGGTCGGACCCGTCTGACTCCGGAGGAACGACAGCGGCGAGTAGAAACAAACCAGTGCATCCATTGTGGCTCCTCAAACCATTTCATCGCTTCCTGTCCTATCCGGCCAAAAGAGAGGGTCCGGCAGTCGATATTGGGAGGCTGTCGGACCACCTCAAGACCAGCTCATCTCCCCACTTCATATTGCCAGCCACCCTTCTCTTCCATAATGATTCTCTCCCTCACAGCACTTGTTAACTCAGGCTGTGAACAGAATCTAATCGATCACTCGCTAGTCCAGCAAGCCCAAATCGAGACAATCCCCTTGACCACTCCATTAAGGGTCTCTGCTCTTAATGGTGATGCCCTACCTCAGATCACCCACAAGACCAAACCCTTGCAACTAATCATCTCTGGAAACCACCATGAACTGATTCGATGTATTTCCCATCTATCATCCTTGATTCAACTGGCTTCAACACCACAACCCACATCTTAACTGGTCGGATCTCCGAATCGAGTCTTGGTCTACTAACCGTCTCTCCTCCTGTTTACAGTCTGCTGTTCCTCCCAGCCCGTTACCAGCTAGCCCAGGAGAGAGTGACCCCCGCTGATCTTGCACTCATCCCGGAAGAATACCACGACCTCATCCAAGTCTTCAGCAAACACAAGGCTCTCTCCTTGCCACCTCACTGCCCCTATGACTGTGTGCAATAGAACTTCTCCCCGGAGCTCCCCTTCCTTCAAGCCGACTTTACAACATCTCCCGTCCAGAGAGAGAGAGAAGTAATGGAGAAATACATACATGAATCTCTCGCTGCCGGAGTCATCCACCATTCATCTTCACCGTTGGGGGCGGGTTTCTTTTTTGTTGATAAAAAGGATGGGTCTCTCCGACCTTGTATTGACTACAGAGGGCTCAATCAGATCACCATTAAAAACAGATATCCCTTGCCTCTTATTTCCTCCGCCTTTGAACCTGTTAACGACGCCACCATCTTCACAAAGATCGACCTCCGCAACGTGTAC